>JAWQFJ010009730.1:0-7500 GCA_034096865.1 Theodoxus fluviatilis | reverse complement strand
CAAGGAGAAGGCAGACAAGGAGAAGGCAGACAAGGAGGAGAAGGCAGACAAGGAGGAGAAGGCAGACAAGGAGAAGGCAGACAAGGAGGAAGGCAGACAAGGAGGAGAAGGCAGACAAGGAGGAGAAGGCAGACAAGGAGGAGAAGGCAGACAAGGAGGAGAAGGCAGACAAGGAGAAGGCAGACAAGGAGGAGAAGGCAGACAAGGAGGAGAAGGCAGACAAGGAGGAGAAGGCAGACAAGGAGGAGAAGGCAGACAAGGAGGAGAAGGCAGACAAGGAGGAGAAGGCAGACAAGGAGGAGAAGGCAGACAAGGAGGAGAAGGCAGACAAGGAGGAGAAGGCAGACAAGGAGGAGAAGGCAGACAAGGAGGAGAAGGCAGACAAGGAGGAGAAGGCAGACAAGGAGGAGAAGGCAGACAAGGAGAAGGCAGACAAGGAGGAGAAGGCAGACAAGGAGGAGAAGGCAGACAAGGAGGAGAAGGCAGACAAGAGGAGAAGGCCAGACAAGGAGGAGAAGGCAGACAAGGAGGAGAAGGCAGACAAGGAGGAGAAGGCAGACAAGGAGGAGAAGGCAGACAAGGAGGAGAAGGCAGACAAGGAGGAGAAGGCAGAGCCGGGACGTCACTTTCCCAATGGAGTTGCTTCCCTTGATACACAACGTGATCGGGAGATCAAAACATTACATCCCTCTTCTTATGGAAAGAAATAATTATGAGGATCAAATTAAGAGGGAAGAAACTTCAATGTACAGGGATAAAATTATGGGACACATTAAGCATTAATTTAAAATCCTGTTTGTCTTCCATGGTTGTATCACTGGTGTAACGTGTGCTGGCTGTTTGCTCATATGTATGTTGATTACAAGTCCACGTCCTGAAATAGCCTATCCGGTTAATGTGTTGTGTCCTGCGTGTCTGATCATATTGATGTAGATATAGGTGTGTCTACAGATCCAGTCTCTTGGGACTCTTCACTGCTCGGCCTGATCTGGTTGTGTAACTTCCAAGTGTTGGTACTGGTCGTGAGGCTGAGTCTGTATTTTCTTGAAACTCTGTTTCCATTCTGCCTGTGAGGCTTGGTGGGGCTTCTGGAACTGGTGTTGGCGCACGTTGCTGTGATGTTTGTTGTTGTGGTGTTGATGCTCGTGGCCTGAGGAAACGTCGATTGCGGGTGTAGGTACCACCGTCGTTTGTCTCCACTTGGTATGTTCGTGGGGTGCTCTTCAAGTTGGTGACAGTAGCAGGTTTCCATGCATCTCCTTTGAAGAGTTGGACATTTACTGTGTCACCAGGTTTCAGTGGTTTCAGAGGGCGAGCGGAGCGGTCGTAGTATTTTTTCTGTGTTGCCTGAATCTGCTGTCGTCTCGAGGTTACTTTGTTAGGATTGATGGTGGTAGGTTGTAGAGTTGTTTCGGCAGCTGGCAGGATGGAGCGGAGCTGGCGGCCCATTAGAAGTTGAGCTGGTGAGGCGAGGTCATCCACAGGAGTACATCGATACTCGAGCAGGGCAAAGAGTGGATTGGCGCCATCAAGTTTTGCTTTGGAGAGGATGCGCTTAGCTGTTTGGACTGTCTTTTCTGCCAAGCCATTGGACTGCGGGTAACCTGGGCTGGAGGTGATGTGGCTGAAGTCCCATTTGGTGGTGAAATCTTGAAACTCCTTGGCGGTGAACTGCGGACCGTTGTCGCTTATCACGGTCTCTGGGATGCCATGACGAGCAAAGTGTGCCGATAGTTTCCTGATGACTGCATGGGAAGTAGTTGTTGGCAATTCATCAATTTCGAAAAAACGGCTGTAGTAGTCTACGGTGATTAGAAAATTTCTGTTGCTCCATGTGAATAAATCTGTGCCGATCTTCTGCCATGGACGAGATGGAGGCTTGTGAGGGATCAGTGGTTCCTTTGAGTTGGATTTGCTGAGTTTGGAGCAAACGGGGCAGGCGGTGACTGTTTGGTGAATCTGGTTTGACATGCCTGGCCAGAAGAGGATGTCTCGGGCTCGCTGCTTGGTCTTCTCGATGCCCAGGTGGCTGGCATGTATCTTCTGCAGCATCTCTGGTCGCATTGCTTGAGGTACGAGGATCTTCTCGCCCTTGTAGATGATTCCATCGATGATGGAGAGTTCATCTCGGATGTTCCAGTACTCTTTGATGCTGTTTTTGCAGGTGTCGCGCTTGTGTGGCCAACCTTCTTGTATGGTTTTCATGAGGTCTTGAAACTGGAGATCTTCTCCGGTGGAGGTCCTTAGCTGATCCATCTTGGAGTTGGAGACAGGTAGATGTCTGGTGATGTAGTGGACGTACTCGTCGAGGTTTTTTGCGTTACTTGTGTCTTGTGGTTCTGCTTGGATGAAGTTCCTTGACAGCGTGTCGGGGACGGGTATGTCCTTTCCGGGTACATGAACAATTTCCAGGTCGTACTTCTGGAGTTGGAGGAGCATGCGTTGCAGGCGAGGAGGGGCTGCTGCAAGTGGCTTTTTGGTGATGCTCTCCAGGGGCTTGTGGTCAGACTCTACTCTGACTCTGTGTCCATAGATGTACTGGTGGAAACGCTGGCATCCGAACCATATGGCATAGAGCTCTTTTTCTATTTGAGCATAGTTCTGCTCCGTTGGAGTCAGAGATTTTGATGCGAAAGCTATTGGCTTCCCGTCTTGAAGGATTGTTGCGCCAAGGCCATGCTTGCTTGCATCTGCTTGCAGGGTGGTTGTTTTTGCTGGGTCAAAGAAGGCAAGCACGGGCTGACTGGAGATGATTCGCTTCGTCAGTTGGAGTGCTTTGTCTTGCTGTTGGTCCCAGATGAATTCGCTGTCTTCTTTCAGGAGTTGTCGCATAGGTTGGGTGACTTCTGAAAGTTGTGGTGCAAATTTGGAGAGGTAGGTTACCATTCCCAGGAAGGTTTGGAGTTCTTTTTTGTTGTTTGGCGGTGCCATTTCTTCTACGGCCTTTACTTTGGCAGGGTCTGGTTTTAGTCCTTCGGCGGACATGATGTGGCCGAAGTACTTGACCTCTTTGGCTGCGATGATCAATTTGTCTTGGTTGAACTTCAAGTTCCTTTCTGTGGCTCTCTGGAGTGCTGCTCGTAGGTTCTGGTCGTGTTCTTTGCGGGTACGGCCAGTGACGAGGATGTCATCTACTAGAGTTGTGACTCCTGGGATTCCTTCGAAGATCTCATCCATTTTTCGTTGGAACTCATCTTGAGCATTGACGAGCCCAAATGGAAGCCTGTGGAATCGGTAGCGTCCGAAGGGTGTGTTGAAGGTAGTGAGAACAGATGATTCATCGCTTAGTTTCATTTGCCAATAACCAGACAGTGCATCAAGTTTGCTGAAGTACTTCGCTCCTGCTGTTTTGGAGAGTGCGTCTTGGAAGAGGTAGCGAGAGAAGACGGAGTTTTTTCGAGGAAGGCTATGTTGTCCGAATTTTTCATAAAGAGTATTGATGGACTTGCTTTCTTCTTCTGTTAAATTCCATGAGTTGTAAATTTCTCGGCCTGTTTCGCCGACCCATATCAGCAGGTATGCGCACTGGCTTTCTTGCTCAACCGCACGTAGGGGGCCTTTGAACATGAGCTTTGCGTGTTGCTCGAACTTCTTCCATTCCTCGTTGAGGTTGCGCGCCGCCCAGTTCAATGAAGGGTTACCCGTTGCTGAAGCCATGCTGATCGAGACTAGTGGGAAAGCTTGCGAGAGAATTTGTTTACTCACAGTTTGTTTTCGGGCTGTCCGTCGTTTTTTTATCCCACATCCGACACCATGTTATGGTCGGTGACCATTTAGGATAGGTAGTTGAAGGGATTCATCAGACGGTTCAGGTAATCAGTATTTATTCTCGATTCCGTTATGACGAGTGCCGGGACGTCACTTTCCCAATGGAGTTGCTTCCCTTGATACACAACGTGATCGGGAGATCAAAACATTACATCCCTCTTCTTATGGAAAGAAATAATTATGAGGATCAAATTAAGAGGGAAGAAACTTCAATGTACAGGGATAAAATTATGGGACACATTAAGCATTAATTTAAAATCCTGTTTGTCTTCCATGGTTGTATCACTGGTGTAACGTGTGCTGGCTGTTTGCTCATATGTATGTTGATTACAAGTCCACGTCCTGAAATAGCCTATCCGGTTAATGTGTTGTGTCCTGCGTGTCTGATCATATTGATGTAGATATAGGTGTGTCTACAGATCCAGTCTCTTGGGACTCTTCACTGCTCGGCCTGATCTGGTTGTGTAACTTCCAAGTGTTGGTACTGGTCGTGAGGCTGAGTCTGTATTTTCTTGAAACTCTGTTTCCATTCTGCCTGTGAGGCTTGGTGGGGCTTCTGGAACTGGTGTTGGCGCACGTTGCTGTGATGTTTGTTGTTGTGGTGTTGATGCTCGTGGCCTGAGGAAACGTCGATTGCGGGTGTAGGTACCACCGTCGTTTGTCTCCACTTGGTATGTTCGTGGGGTGCTCTTCAAGTTGGTGACAGTAGCAGGTTTCCATGCATCTCCTTTGAAGAGTTGGACATTTACTGTGTCACCAGGTTTCAGTGGTTTCAGAGGGCGAGCGGAGCGGTCGTAGTATTTTTTCTGTGTTGCCTGAATCTGCTGTCGTCTCGAGGTTACTTTGTTAGGATTGATGGTGGTAGGTTGTAGAGTTGTTTCGGCAGCTGGCAGGATGGAGCGGAGCTGGCGGCCCATTAGAAGTTGAGCTGGTGAGGCGAGGTCATCCACAGGAGTACATCGATACTCGAGCAGGGCAAAGAGTGGATTGGCGCCATCAAGTTTTGCTTTGGAGAGGATGCGCTTAGCTGTTTGGACTGTCTTTTCTGCCAAGCCATTGGACTGCGGGTAACCTGGGCTGGAGGTGATGTGGCTGAAGTCCCATTTGGTGGTGAAATCTTGAAACTCCTTGGCGGTGAACTGCGGACCGTTGTCGCTTATCACGGTCTCTGGGATGCCATGACGAGCAAAGTGTGCCGATAGTTTCCTGATGACTGCATGGGAAGTAGTTGTTGGCAATTCATCAATTTCGAAAAAACGGCTGTAGTAGTCTACGGTGATTAGAAAATTTCTGTTGCTCCATGTGAATAAATCTGTGCCGATCTTCTGCCATGGACGAGATGGAGGCTTGTGAGGGATCAGTGGTTCCTTTGAGTTGGATTTGCTGAGTTTGGAGCAAACGGGGCAGGCGGTGACTGTTTGGTGAATCTGGTTTGACATGCCTGGCCAGAAGAGGATGTCTCGGGCTCGCTGCTTGGTCTTCTCGATGCCCAGGTGGCTGGCATGTATCTTCTGCAGCATCTCTGGTCGCATTGCTTGAGGTACGAGGATCTTCTCGCCCTTGTAGATGATTCCATCGATGATGGAGAGTTCATCTCGGATGTTCCAGTACTCTTTGATGCTGTTTTTGCAGGTGTCGCGCTTGTGTGGCCAACCTTCTTGTATGGTTTTCATGAGGTCTTGAAACTGGAGATCTTCTCCGGTGGAGGTCCTTAGCTGATCCATCTTGGAGTTGGAGACAGGTAGATGTCTGGTGATGTAGTGGACGTACTCGTCGAGGTTTTTTGCGTTACTTGTGTCTTGTGGTTCTGCTTGGATGAAGTTCCTTGACAGCGTGTCGGGGACGGGTATGTCCTTTCCGGGTACATGAACAATTTCCAGGTCGTACTTCTGGAGTTGGAGGAGCATGCGTTGCAGGCGAGGAGGGGCTGCTGCAAGTGGCTTTTTGGTGATGCTCTCCAGGGGCTTGTGGTCAGACTCTACTCTGACTCTGTGTCCATAGATGTACTGGTGGAAACGCTGGCATCCGAACCATATGGCATAGAGCTCTTTTTCTATTTGAGCATAGTTCTGCTCCGTTGGAGTCAGAGATTTTGATGCGAAAGCTATTGGCTTCCCGTCTTGAAGGATTGTTGCGCCAAGGCCATGCTTGCTTGCATCTGCTTGCAGGGTGGTTGTTTTTGCTGGGTCAAAGAAGGCAAGCACGGGCTGACTGGAGATGATTCGCTTCGTCAGTTGGAGTGCTTTGTCTTGCTGTTGGTCCCAGATGAATTCGCTGTCTTCTTTCAGGAGTTGTCGCATAGGTTGGGTGACTTCTGAAAGTTGTGGTGCAAATTTGGAGAGGTAGGTTACCATTCCCAGGAAGGTTTGGAGTTCTTTTTTGTTGTTTGGCGGTGCCATTTCTTCTACGGCCTTTACTTTGGCAGGGTCTGGTTTTAGTCCTTCGGCGGACATGATGTGGCCGAAGTACTTGACCTCTTTGGCTGCGATGATCAATTTGTCTTGGTTGAACTTCAAGTTCCTTTCTGTGGCTCTCTGGAGTGCTGCTCGTAGGTTCTGGTCGTGTTCTTTGCGGGTACGGCCAGTGACGAGGATGTCATCTACTAGAGTTGTGACTCCTGGGATTCCTTCGAAGATCTCATCCATTTTTCGTTGGAACTCATCTTGAGCATTGACGAGCCCAAATGGAAGCCTGTGGAATCGGTAGCGTCCGAAGGGTGTGTTGAAGGTAGTGAGAACAGATGATTCATCGCTTAGTTTCATTTGCCAATAACCAGACAGTGCATCAAGTTTGCTGAAGTACTTCGCTCCTGCTGTTTTGGAGAGTGCGTCTTGGAAGAGGTAGCGAGAGAAGACGGAGTTTTTTCGAGGAAGGCTATGTTGTCCGAATTTTTCATAAAGAGTATTGATGGACTTGCTTTCTTCTTCTGTTAAATTCCATGAGTTGTAAATTTCTCGGCCTGTTTCGCCGACCCATATCAGCAGGTATGCGCACTGGCTTTCTTGCTCAACCGCACGTAGGGGGCCTTTGAACATGAGCTTTGCGTGTTGCTCGAACTTCTTCCATTCCTCGTTGAGGTTGCGCGCCGCCCAGTTCAATGAAGGGTTACCCGTTGCTGAAGCCATGCTGATCGAGACTAGTGGGAAAGCTT
This sequence comes from Theodoxus fluviatilis, assembly GCA_034096865.1. Lineage (NCBI taxonomy): Eukaryota > Metazoa > Mollusca > Gastropoda > Cycloneritida > Neritidae > Theodoxus > Theodoxus fluviatilis. Next base: position 581 of record JAWQFJ010009730.1, on the reverse strand, counting down.
GCGAGAGAATTTGTTTACTCACAGTTTGTTTTCGGGCTGTCCGTCGTTTTTTTATCCCACATCCGACACCATGTTATGGTCGGTGACCATTTAGGATAGGTAGTTGAAGGGATTCATCAGACGGTTCAGGTAATCAGTATTTATTCTCGATTCCGTTATGACGAGTGCCGGGACGTCACTTTCCCAATGGAGTTGCTTCCCTTGATACACAACGTGATCGGGAGATCAAAACATTACAGTAGGGAGAGAGGTACGCAAGGAAAGCGACAGGCAGAGAGAGAGAGTGAGAGAGAGAGAGAGAGAGAGAGGCCGTAGGGAGAGAGGTATACAAAAGGAGATAGACAAGCACAGAGAGAAGTAGGCATGGAGAGAGGTAGGCATGGAGAGAGGCAGGCATGGAGAGGTAGAGAAAGGCAGACATGGAGAGAGGCAGGCATGGAGAGAGGCAGGCATGGAGAGAGGCAGGCATGGAGAGAGGTAGTCAGGAAGAGAGGCAGGCAGAGAGAGAAGCAGGGAGGGAGAGAGGCAGGCACAGAGAGAGGCAGGCAGGGAGAGAGGCAGGCAGGATAAAGGAACAGGCA
>JAWQFJ010009728.1:45000-58249 GCA_034096865.1 Theodoxus fluviatilis | reverse complement strand
TTGCGGGTTCGAACCCGTTCTTTCATCTCTTTTTTAAAATAAATATACGAAAACCTGGAGGTTCAGCGCCAGCGGTTTTTATTATATCGCAACGAAATCCACTGACAGGTGCTTTCGCGTGAAGGTGCATTGACCCGCATTTCCAATTTTGCAATGCACGACCTATTCATGCATTCAACATTCCTCCTCCTCCTCCTCCTCCTCCTCCTCCTCCTCCTCCTCCTCCTCCTCCTCCTCCTCCTCCTCCTCCTCCTCCTCCTCCTCCTCCTCCTCCCCCTCCTCCTCCTCCTCCTCCTCCTCCTCCCCTTCCCCCTTATCTCCCTCCTTCTCCTCCCCCTCCTCCTCCCACTCCCCCTCCTCCTCCATCTCCCATTCCTCCTCCCCTCCTCCTCCTCTTCCTCTCCCTCCTAATCCTCTCCCTCCTCCTCTCCCTTCTCCTCCTCCCCCGTCCTCCTCCCCCGTCCTCCTCCCCTCCCCCCCCCCCCCCCCTCGTCCTCTCCTCCTCCCCCTCCCCCTCCCCGTCCTCCTCCCCCCCGTCCTCCTCCCCCTCCTCCCCCCCGTCCAACTCCCCCTCCTCCCCTCTTCCACCCCTCCCCTCCTCCCCCTTCTCTCCTCTTCCTCCCCATCCCCCCGCCTCCCCCCCGTCCTCCTCCCCCTCCTCCCATCCTCCTCCTCCTCCCCCTCCTCCCCCTCCCCCTCCCCGTCCTCCTTCCCCTCCTCCCCCTCCCCCTCCCCTCCCCCTCCCCGTCCTCCTCCCCCTCCTCCCCCCGGTCCTCCTCCCCCTCCTCCCCTCTTCCTCCCCTCTTCCTCCCCCTCCCCTCCTCCCCCTCCTCCCCCCCGTCCTCCTCCTTCTCCTCCCCCCCGTTCTCCTCCCCCTCTTCCCCTCCCCTCCTCCTTCTCCCCCTCCTCGTCCTCCCCCTCCCCGTCCTCCTCCCCTTCCTCCCCCCCGTCCTCCTCTCCCTCCTCCCCTCTTCCTCCCCCTCCTCCCCCTCCTCCCCCCCCGTCCTTCTCCCCATCCTCCCCTCCTCTTCCCCCTCCCCCTCCTCCCTCTCCTTCTCCCCCTCCTTCTCACCCTCCTCCTCCCTCTCCTTCCCTCCTCCTCCCCCTCCCCCCTCCTCCTCCCCCTCCTCCTCCGACTCCTCACCTCTTCCTCCTCCTCCTCCTCCCCCTCTTCCCTTCCTCCTCCTCCCCCTTCTCCCGTCCTCCTCCTCCCCACCCCCCATCCCCATCCTCCATCCCCAGCCTCCATCCCCACCCTCCACCCACACCCCCCATCCCCACCTACCCCATCCCCACCCGCCATCCCCACCTCACATCCCCACCCACTATCCCCACCCTCCATCCCCACCCGGTTCCGGAAAATCCTGTTTCTTCGCAGAAGACGCCGCTGTCGTGCTCGGAAAAACGCGTTTAGGCCCTCTATCGGACCTCCGTGGTGCGATAACTTTATACGCGAAAATCCGTATAGGATAGGCTAACCAGATTGACGTGCATACCGATAACGCGATTAGTCCACTAAACGGACCGACGTTTGCAGGCCCAGGCTGTAGAGCCCGCGTAGCTAACCGCGTTTAAGGTCTAAACGCGTTTATGCTAACCGCTTCTGACGTGCATACAGGCCCAGGTCAGTATATTGTCTCCTGGAGGAGTCTGAGTGGGGAATGCATACAACTACGTCATTCAGTAATGGTCTGACGTCATTAACTTTCTGATTTGCGAGACCATTTCAACTTTGGGTTATAAAAACCGCTGGCGCTGAACCTCTAGGTTTTGGCATTAAAAAAAAACAATAAAAACCGCTGGCGCTGAACCTCCAGGTTTTGGAGAAGAAAAAAAGAAGATCGGGCTCGAACCCGCAGCCTCCGAGAAAAGAGGAGGAAAAAACGCACACACACACAAACAAAAAAAAACCAGGTGGGTTCGAACCCACAACCCCTCGAAAAAAAGTTTCAGTGCAGAATCGAACCTGGTCATGCATGACCAAGAGCCCAATGCTCTACCAACTGTGCCATTGTAAACTTGTAGGTATGTGAAGCATGTATAACGACCTTGTCATAAACCCTCGTGGTTCGTATTTTGCACTGTAAATTGTAGAAAAATGGATGATAGCATGAACTGTTTGGTATTTCATACGGATCTAACCCATCAACGTCAATATTCTTTTCGTAGTATCGCATTTTGGCGCCTGCTGGTAGAGGTTCAACATATATCGAAGCGTTTTGCTGAAGTAGGAAAGATAACTCGGTTTGACTCGATGTCATTACGCTGAAATGGTCGTTGTCCCCAACATTTCCGGGTCAGGGATTGATTAAATCATCATATTTTTGTGACACTGAGACCAGACCATCAAAACAATTAGCACTAGGCCTTGAATCAAATCGTCGTACGAGATCTTACGTTGACTGCAAATGTACAACAGTGCCGCGTGATTGTGTCGACATTCAGTTAGTTCGCTGGGCCCGTATTCACAACGGCGATTTATCTTTTTAACACTCGATTTATCCCCTATCCCCGCGTTATCTTGATCGGTTAGATAAGGTACGCTCGTCAGAGGATCCTAGGTTGCGCTTTGCTATATATACTGCTTTCTTTGTCGTCTCTTCGATTCTCTTAGATCGTAGATGACGTCATGAGATTACGTCAAAGCGGAACAGGCAGTTGGAATCGTCTGAGTTTAGAGACAAGGGTAGTGAATTAGGCAGTACAGTAGTCGCCGCTTATTAAAAACACATTGGGACCGAACAAAAGTGTTTTTAATAAGCGGCGTTTTTATTAACCGTTTGCTTGTTGAACATGTCCATCAGTAACGAAGTAAATCCGGACCTTACCAACTGTATTTAAAAAACGGCTGTTTTTATTAACCGCGTGTTTTATAAGCGGCGACTACTGTATTGCCTTTCTTACTTACATTCAGCCCTTGAGGCAAAATATTCAAATGTGGTAAGAGAGAGAGAGAGAGAGAGAGAGAGAGAGAGAGAGAGAGAGAGAGAGACAGAGACAGAGAGACAGAGAGAGAGAGACAGAGACAGAGAGAGAGACAGAGAGAGACAGAGAGAGACAGAGAGAGACAGAGAGAGACAGAGAGAGAGACAGAGAGAGAGACAGAGAGAGAGACAGAGAGAGTGAGAGAGAGGGGCGGGGGGAGGGGAGCTGGGAAAAGGGGAGGAAGGGAAGAGAGAATGAGAGTAAGAGGGTGGGTGGGAGAGAGAGAGAGAGAGAGAGAGAGAGAGAGAGAGACAGAGAGAGAGAGAGACAGAGAGAGAGAGAGACAGAGAGAGAGACAGAGAGACAGAGAGAGAGTGAGAGTAGCCATAAGTACTGATCAAAAGATCAGATAAAGGCCTTGCGGCCTAAGACATCTGAGGACATATCTATCTAAATCATTCTCTGTCCTCGCAAATGACGTCACGAATTCTATTCTATTCTATTCTATTCACCCTGCTTCAAAAATCTCCTCGCAAATGACGTCACGTTTATTCGAAGTCAAATGATGACGTCACAGATTTTGCAAAATGGAGTCTGTTGAATTGTTTTCATTGAAATACCAAAATGTAAAAAAGTCACTTTCTTTTAAAACCTCGATTCTGAAAATTTGATAATATTGAATCGGACCTAACTTCCAGTCAGTGTGCAAAATCTCAAGGAAATCCGTCCAGTAGTTTTTGAGATATAAGCCGTGGAGACGGGACAGACACACACACACACACACACACACAGACAGACTAATAAAGTCTGTAGGACCTCCAGTAAACCTGGAGGGATAAAGTCTGTAGGACCTTCAGTAAACCTGGAGGGATAACAGGATGTCTGTAGCTTTTGAAGTAAGTCACACACGGCTTTGTGTACAGGATCACAGGAGTATATCCAAAGCTTGACATCAAGTCTTGAACAGATGGAAGTCTTCTGCTTTTGCATCTGCTTCCCCCACCCCATTCCCCACCCTACCCATCGCCACCCCCGACCCCCTCAGCACGCACGCGCACACACACACACACACACACACACACACACACACACACACACACACACACACACACTCACTCACACAAAACGGGAAAAACGCATTTCGCCCTCCCTCACACTAGCCACCCCCCCCCCTCTTTTTTCCCCCAATTACCCCCGTCTTCCATTCCAGGGCCCGGATTTATCGGCGATTTATTTTAATTCCGATTTATCTCTAAACTCAGACGATTCCAACTGCCTGTTCCGCTCTCTCTTGGCTGGAAACCAGTATATATAGCAAAGCGCAACCTAGGATCCTCTGACGAGCGTACCTTATCTAACCGATCAAGATAACGCCGGGCTAGGTGATAAATCGAGTGTTAAAAAGATAAATCGCCGTTGTGAATACGGGCCCAGATCTCATATCTGTCACCGTTTCTTATGACGGCTGCGTCATTCAGTTGTATGTCCTTTTTTCTCTCTGTGTGGTGGTGGTTTTTTCTCTTTACTTTATTATGGCTGCTATGCGAACTGTGCAGTGTGCGAAAGATTTATTTCGAGCCACTTGTATCAATGTGAATTTGTGAATATTAACACAAATTACACTGTCATGAATTTCGATTCCACGACACTCGTTTTCTCTCTTTCACCGCACAACTATGCCAGACTATTGCCGTGTTTACATTATGTGTTCTGCCTTTGTTCTCAACATATATACGGAATGAGAATACAGAGAGTGTCACCGAGCACATCATACAAGCTCGTCGCACAAATAATCTGGGTCAGATACTTTATTTGCAGAACGGCATGGACGCTATCGTCATCTTGCATACATGTCATAGTGCTGTAGAGGTGAAAAACTGAAAATACCGCAAACAAAAAGGGGAACTAAATACTTGCTTTCAACGTATTTCCATATTTAAAAATAAATTGAAATTAATAAGCAGTTTGCATTTATTTGACACAATCTCCGCTGTTAGCGTGAAAATTACCGAAATTGCTATCCACTACTGACTACGCCACTCAAGTACATTAAACTCAAAGAGCGGGAAACAGCGCAAAGGATATGGCGGAGACAAATCGAAATGAACTAACAGTGTGCACTCAAAATCACTAACTTAGGCACCAACACGAAAAGACTAGTGCAACATTGAAAAGATGTTCTCTGCTTTATAATACAAGCAATCATAAACTGACCTTATGTGAACTGAGCAGGTCGTTGGAAACTAAGAACAACAAGATTTAGCCCTGCGAACCTGGAGGGCAATGAGTAGTTTTTATTCATACCCCTGTCTATCACAGTCTGAGAAATCTTCTCACTGTCTGGCAAAAATGAGACACAAATGCTGTTTTTAATACAATGCAACCAGTTAGTCTGCGTTCATTCGGAAGCCATTTTGGCGCTTACAACGGTAACCACGTGAGATACAGCGAGAAAAGGGGCGTGGCTGTAGAGTGGGTCGCCATTCCATCAACTGTACTTGCATCGTAAAAAAATCCTTCTTTATCCTTTCACCAATGTTCTCGAAATTCATTATCCTCAAAATTCTACTCGCAAATGACGTCACGTTGTTGATGACGTCATACATTACACAATTTCGCCATTCCATGAATGGAGTATTTGGAGAGGCATGTCGAGTGTACGACCTTAAAAAACCACTTTCTCTTTAAGCCTCGATTCTGAAAATTTTATCCTTTCAATCGGACCTAACTTCCAGTTAGTGTGCAAAATGTCAAGGAAATCCGTCTAGCAGTTTTTGAGAAATCAGCCGTGAAGTCAGGACAGACAGACACACACACACACACACACACACACACAGATAAAAACCGCTGGCGCTGAACCTCCAGGTTTTTGCATTAATTTTTTTTTTAATCGGGTTCGAACCCGCAAGCTCTCAAGAAAAGAGGGGGAAAACACACACACACACACACAAACATAAACAAGAAGGGCAAAGCCCATACGACTCACATGCGTGACCTTGACCTTTATATGACCTTGACCTTCAGGTGACCTTCAAGGTCAAGGTCAAACAACTAAACCTACCAATGACATCATACACGAAGAAATGCTTTACACATTTTCCCTACCAAAATACATGTGACCTTGACCCAAGGTCAAGGTCATCCAAGGTCATGCAACACAAAGCTGTTAATTCAAGACATAGGAAGCACAATGGTGCTTATTGGCACTTTCTACCATGAGATATAGTCACTTTTAGTGGTTCACTACCCCATTTTGGTCACATTTCATAAGGGTCAAAGTGACCTTGACCTTGATGATATGTGACCAAATGTGTCTCATGATGAAAGTATAACATGTGCCCCACATAATTATTAAGTTTGAAACAGTTATCTTCCATAGTTCAGGGTCAAGGTCACTTCAAAATATGTATACAATCCAACTTTGAAGAGCTACTGTGACCTTGACCTTGAAGCAAGGTCAACCAAACTGGTATCAAAAGATAGGGCTTGCTTTGACCTATATACCACTTGTAGCTAAGGTCGCCATTCTCAATAACCTGGGAGAAAATTGGGAAAATGTGAAAAATGACTGTTTTTGAGACCACATTTATGGCTCCTGTGACCTTGACCTTGAAGCAAGGTCAAGTCACTATGTATGGTTTTTGAGGCCTTGTCATTATACACCATCATGTCACATTTGGTGTTGATAGACTTAATAGTCTCCGAGAAAAATCCAACGTTTAAGTTTTTTACGGACGGACCGACGCCCGGACGCCCGGACGGATGGACGACACGGCTCAGTACATAGACTCACTTTTGCTTCGCATGTGAGTCAAAAATACACTTTCTCTTCAAGCTTTGATTCTGACAATTTGATACATTCAATCGGACCTAACTTCCAGCAAGAGTGCAAAATCTCAAGGAAATCCGTCCAGTAGTTTTTGAGATATTAGCCGTTAAGTCGGGACAGACAGACACACAGATAAAAACCGCTGGCGCTGAACCTCCAGGTTTTGGCATTAAATTGTTGTGGTTTTTTTAATCGGGTTCGAACCCGCAAGCTCTCGAGAAAAGAGGGGTAAAACACACACACACACAAAAACATTAAAAAACCAGGTTGGGTTTGAACCCACAACCTCTCGAAAAAAGAGGAAAAAAACGTTTCAGCGCAGAATCAAACCTGGTCATGCATGACCAAGAGTCTTACGCTCTACCAGCTGAGAGAGAATTGATGTGGCGGAGTGCTTGTAAAGCATTTATAACGTTCTTTTCCGTGGCCATACGAGCAGCTAAATCTCAACCGGCTGAATAAAAGCAAAGGAGTCTGTGCGGGGGTGAGTCTCAGATCTGCATTTGAAATTTAAAATTACTGCTCATTGCTCGTGCAAGGCTGAATAAGTGGGTTTTTTTATAATCATTTATCTGTTACGTGTTTGATTTGATGGAGTAACCTAAACTCGCATTCCAAATTTGTAGAACCTACTCTTGAAGTGTTGTGTGTGGAGCAAAAAAGCTTGCACAACTGTCCTTCGCACTGACTGTCCTATGCACGGACTGTCCTTTGCACTGACCGTCCTTTGCATTAACTGTCCTTCACACTGACATGTCGCGCTCCCCAGTGCTTCGGACACATGCCGGTCATTCTGTGCACTGGTCAGTGTGAAAGTGCATAGGACAGTCAGTGCATCGGACAGTCAGTGCATAGAACAGTCAGTGTGAAGGACAGTTAATGCAAAGGATAGTCCATGCATAGGACAGTCAGTGCGAAGGACAGTTGCGCAAGCTTTTTGGCTCCACACACAACACTTCAAGTGTAGGTTATAAACTTTTGGAATACGAGCTTAGCTTACTCCATCAAACACGTAACAGATACATGATTAAAAACCCAACAACACTTACCCTGCCTTGCACGAGCAATGAGGATGGTTCATCTTCTGCTTAGCAGCGTCAAGATCGAAAGAAAGTCGATATATAATGTGCTGCTTAAATTTTTCCACATTGATCTGAAGCACCGAGCTGTCACCTCCACCGTTTAATCCGCTTGCTAATAGATCTTAATTTCGTCTAAATAACATGAATAGTATTTATTCATACCCCTGTCTATACAGTCTGAGAAATCTTCTCACTGTCTGGCAAAAATGAAACACAAATGCTGTGCAGAATATTACAATGCAACGAGTTAGTCGGCGTTCATTCGGAAGCCATTTTGCCATCTGCGCATCTGTTACCACGCAAGATGCAGTGAGAAAGAGACGTGGCTGTGGAGTGGGTCGCCATTCCATCAATTGACCACTTGCATCGTAAAAAATCCTTCTTTATCCTTTTACGAATGTTCTTAAAATTCATCCTTATCAAAACTCTACTCGCAAATGACGTCACGTTGTTGATGACGTCACACATTACGCAATTTCGCCATTCCATGAATCGCGTATTTGGGGAGGCGTCTTGGAGTGTACGACCTTAAAAAAAATCCACTTTCTCTTCAAGCCTCGATTCTGAAAATTTGATACATTCAATCGGACCTAACTTCCAGTTAGTGTGCAAAATCTCAAAGAAATCCGTCTAGTAGTTATTGAGATATAAGCCGTGGAGTCGCGACAGACAGACAGACAGACAGACAGACAGACAGACAGACAGACAGACAGACAGACAGACAGACAGACAGACAGACAGACAGACAGACAGACAGACAGACAGACAGACAGACAGAACGACAGACAGACAGACAGACAGACAGACAGACAGACAGACAGACAGACAGACAGACAGATAAAAACCGCTGGCGCTGAACGTCCAGGTTTTCGCATTTAAATTTATTTTTTTAAAGATCAGGTTCGAACCCGCAACCTCTCGAGAAAAGAGGGGGGAAAAACACACACACACATACAAACACAACAAGAAGGGCAAAGCCCATACGACTCACATGCTTGACCTTGAACTTTATATGACCTTGACCTTCAGGTGACCTTCAGGGTCAAGGTCAAACAACTAAACCTACCAATGACATCATACACAAAGAAATGCTTTACACATTTTTTCTACCAAAATACATGTGACCTTGACCCAAGGTCAACGTCTTCCAAGATCATGCGACACAAAGCTGTTATTTCAAGACATAGGAAGCACAATGGTGCTTATTGGCACTTTCTACCATGAGATATAGTCACTTTTAGTATTTCACTACCCCATTTTGGTCACATTTCATAAGGGTCAAAGTGACCTTGACCTTCATGATATGTAAACGAATGTGTATCATAATAGAAGTATAACATATGCCCCACATAATTATTAAGTTTGGAACAGTTATCTTCCATAGTTCAGGGTCAAGGTCACTTCAAAATATGTATACAATCCCACTTTGAAGAGCTTCTGTGACCTTGACCTTAAAGCAAGGTCAACAAAACTGGTATCAAAAGATAGGGCTTGCTTTGTCCTATATACCACATGTTGCTAAGGTCAAAATTCTTAATAACGTGGGAGAATATTGGGAAAATGTGAAAAATGACTGTTTTTAAGACCACATTTATGGTTCCTGTGACCTTGACCTTGAAGCAAGGTCAAGTCACTATGTATGTTTTTTGAGGTCTTGTCATCATACACCATCATGCCACATTTGGTGTTGATAGACTTAATAGTCTCCGAGAAAAATTCAACGTTTAAGTTTTTTTACGCCCGGACGGACGGACAGACGGACGGACGGACGACACGGCTGAGTACATAGACTCACTTTTGCTTCGCATGTGAGTCAAAAAACCAGGTCGGGTTGAAATCCACAACCTCTCCAAAAAAGAGAAGAAAAAAAAGTTTCAGCGCAGAATTGAACCTGGTCATGCATGACCAAGAGACCAACGCCCTACCAGCTGAGCCGTTAGAGAATTGAAATGGCAGAGTATTTGTAAAGTATTTATAACGTTCTTTTCCGTGGCCACACAAGCAGCTAAATCTCAACCGGCTGAATAAAAGCAAAGGAGTCTGTGCGGGGGTGAGTCTCAGATCTCCATTAGAAATTGAACATTACTGCTCATTGCTCGTGCAAGGCTGGGTAAGTGTTGTTGTTTTTTTAATCATTTATCTGTTACGTGTTTGATGGAGTAACCTAAGCTCGCATTCCAAAATTGTAGAACCTACTCTTGAAGTGTTGTGTGTGGAGCCAAAAAGCTTGTGCAACTGTCCTTCGCACTGACTGTCCTATGCACCGACTGTCCTTTGCACTGACCGTCTTTTGCATTAACTGTCCTTCACACTGACAAGGAGATAGTCACGAAGGAGAGGAGGGGAAGTGCGCTTTCTACAGTGGGTAAAGATCTAACAGTCCGCTCCAAGTTTTTGTCGCGCTCACCAGTGCTTCGGACATGTGCCGGTCATTCTGTGCACTGGTCAGTGTGAAAGTGCATAGAACAGTCAGTGCATCGGACAGTCAGTGCATAGAACAGTCAGTGTGAAGGACAGTTAATGCAAAGGACAGTCCGTGCATAGGACAGTCAGTGCGAAGGACAGTTGCGCAAGCTTTTTGGCTCCACACACAACACTTCAACAGTAGGTTCTACAATTTTGGAATGCGAGCTTAGGTTACTCCATCAAACAAGTAACAGATAAATGATTATTTAAAAAAAAACACTTACCCAGCTTTGCACGAGCAATGAGGATGGTTGATCTTCTGCTTAGCAGCGTCAAGATGGAAAGAAAGTCGATATGCCATGGAGCTTCATTTTTTTGCATTGATCTGAAGCACCAAGCTGTCAACTCGACCGTTTATTCCGCTTGCTCATAGATCTTAATTTCGTCTAAATAACTTGAGTGGTATTTATTCATACCCCTGTCTATCACAGTCTGAGAAATCTTCTCACTGTCTGGCAAAAATGAGACACAAATGATGTCCGGAATACAATGCAACGAATCAGCGTTCATTCGGAAGCCATTTTGGCGCCAGCAATTATAACCACGCGAGATACAGCGAGAAAAGGGGCGTGGCTGTAGAGTGGGTCGCCATTCCATCAATTGACTACTTGCATCGTAAAAAATCCTTCTTTATCCTTTCACCAATGTTCTCAAAATCCATTATCATCAAAACTCTACTCGCAAATGACGTCACGTTGTTGATGACGTCACACATTACGCAATTTCGCCATTCCATGAATCGCGTATTTGGGGAGGCGCTCTGGAGTGTACGACCTTAAAAAACCACTTTCTCTTCAAGCCTCGATTCTGAAAATTTGATACATTCAATCGGACCTAACTTCCAGTTAGTGTGCAAAATCTCAAGGAAATCCGTCCAGTAGTTTTTGAGATATAAGCCGTTAAGTCGGGACAGACAGACAGACAGACAGACAGATAAAGTCTGTAGGACCTCCAGTAAACCTGGAGAGATAAAGTCTGTAGGACCTCCAGTAAACCTGGAGGGATAAAGTCTGTAGGACCTCCAGTAAACCTGGAGGGATAAAGTCTGTAGGACCTCCAGTAAACCTGGAGGGATAATTCCAAATCGAGATACCAGATTAGTTCCAAAATTAAAAGGAATGTTACAGTGTAAAACGATCACTCTCTTCTAAATTTCATAAGGATACGGTTTGGACTGTTGGAGTTCTTTTGCTGAAGAACTAATTAACGAATCAGTGAGTATGTGGATGAGTGAGTGCGTGACTGGCTGGCTAGATGGGTGTATGTTAGATGATTGAAAGGATGGATTGATTAACGGATATACGGATGAATGGATGACTAAACAAGAAGGGCAAAGCCCATACGACTCACATGCTTGACCTTGACATTTGTATGACCTTGACCTTCAGGTGACCTTCAAGGTCAAGGTCAAACAACTAAACCTACCAATGACATCATACACTAAGAAATGCTGTACACATTTTTCCTACCAAAACACATGTGACCTTGACCCCAGGTCAAGGTCATCCAAGGTCATGCAACACAAAGCTGTTAATTCAAGACTTTGGAATAAAAATGGTGCTTATTGGCACTTTCTACCCTGAGATATGGTCACTTTTAGTGGTTCACTACCCCATTTTGGTCATATTTCATAAGCGTCAAAGTGAACTTGACCTTGATGATATGTGACGAAATGTGTCTCATGATGAAATTGGTATCAAAAGATAGTGATTACTTTGCCCTATACACCATATATAGGTCAGGTATCCAATCTTAAAAACTTCAGAGAAAATTGAGAAAATGTGAAAAATGACTGTTTTTTAGACAACATTTATGGCCCCTGCGACCTTGACCTTGAAGCAAGGACAAGTCACTATGTATGTTTTTGGAGGCCTTGTCATCATACACCATCATGCCACTTTTGGTATTAATAGACTTAATAGTCTCCGAGAAAAATCTAACGTTAAAGTTTTCGGACACCCGGACGCCCGGACGCCCGGACGCCCGGACGGACGAAACGGGTGAGTACATACTCACTTTGGCTTTGCATGTGAGTCAAAAATGAATGAATGTGTAATAAACAAAAGATAGAAAGAATGAATGCAGCAATGAAAGAATGAAATCATAAATGGATTAATGGATGCATGAATGAATGGATGAATGGATGCATGGATGGATGCATGGATGGACGTATGCATGGATGCATGGACGTTAGATGGGCTGATGGATGAAGGACCAAACAAGCGTAAGACCAAGCTAATGAAAGGACAAGGACATGTTTTTATCAATGAATGCAGAAACGCATCAGCCACTGACAACTCACCTGGTTTCTTCACGATGCTTAAGGTGATAGGATCAGAGACGCCGCCAATGTTTCTGGCGGTGCACACGTAGTCGCCGTAGTCGGTCTCGTTGTGGATGTCCACTCGAAGAAAGCGCTGCCTTTGCCCAGGTATTTCCAAGCCACGGAACTTCCACGTGTAGCCGCTTGCGTCAGGCGGAGGATCGGCCTTGACCTTGCACTCCAAGGTCACTTGAGTCCCCACTGCTGCTTGGGTGGTGTTTGTCGTGACGTCAGAAACGGGTCTCTCTGTGCAGAAAGCAGGGTGAGATTTGACTTCTCTGAAGCGTTCCATCTCTGAACGCCTTTGTGCGTCAAACTCCACGCGTCGCATGCGATGTGGCGAGCAACTGACGCTTGCCACAGTCGCTTGCAACACCGACAGGCTAGCGTGTATACGTTTCCATATTTCCTGATCAGCAATAAATCCTATAGTCAACCTCTCGTGTACTTGTTGGTAGATCTGAAGAAGTCGTTGAGACAGGCGGATGCTATCATCCTCTCCTTTATTTCTTGTGCTGTTCCCTTAAGAAACTGTGTCGTTTAGAGGGGTAATGAAAGGTGACAAGTAGGGAAAAAGAATAGTGGAAGTGCTCTACACTGTTCATATCACCACCACCAGCCGCA
>JAWQFJ010009728.1:32500-42500 GCA_034096865.1 Theodoxus fluviatilis | reverse complement strand
AAATCGTGGGAGCTTTCACGAGCTATTGATGCATTCAACATACAGCTTTGATAAATTAATGCTGTTCATGGCTTACATTTTCTTTGGATGGGGTTTTAGTATCCCCCAAATACAGCGATTTCTGTGCGAACACGCAATGTAAGCAGTGGAGCCGTCGCCACGGATTCTTCGCCGTGTCGACCTGCATTGCGAATTGTAACATGTACCAGCTTTCCCGACCTACTGATGCATTCAACATACAGCTTTGATAAATTAATGCTGTTCATGGCTTACATTTTCTTTGGATGGGGTTTCTAGTGTCCCAATATACAGCTTTTTCTGTGCGAACCGTAGACAGCGTGTGTGTGTTTAGCTATACGGGCCCTAACCGCGTATAAGCCCTAACTGGATTTGGTATGCACATCGCGCTAAACGGAGACGTATAGCTAAACACACACACGCTGTCTACGGTTCGCACGGAAAAAGCTGTATATTGGGACACTAGAAACCCATCCAAAGAAAATGTAAGCCATGAACAGCATTAATTTATCAAAGCTGTATGTTGATTGCATCAATAGGTCGTTAAAGCGCTTATCTTTTACAAATGGAAATGCAGGTCATCTACACGCCGATCTTCCAAGTTCGCGCACGTCTATTTATAGCTGACGCGCGGAATACATTGTTGTTATATCGCAACGAAATCCACTGACAGGTGCTTTCGCGTGAAGGTGCATTGACCCGCATTTCCAATTTTGCAATGCACGACCTATTCATGCATTCAACATTCCTCCTCCTCCCCCTCCTCCTCCCCCTCCCCCTCCCCCTCCCCCTCCCCCTCCCCCTCCCCGTCCTCCTCCCCCCCGTCCTCCTCCCCCTTCTCCCCCCCGTCCTCCTCCCCTCTTCGCCTCCCCGTCCTCCCCCCCCTCCCCCTCCTCCCCCCCGTCCTCCTCCCCCTCCTCCCCTCTTCCTCCCCCTCCCCCTCCTCCCCCTCCTCCCCCTCTTCCTCCCCCTCCCCCTCCTCGCCCTCCTCCCCCCCGTCCTCCTCCCCCCCGTCCTCCTCCCTCTCCTCCCCTCCTCCTCCCCCTCCCCCTCCTCCCTCTCCTCCTCCCCCTCCCCGTCCTCCTCCCCCTCCCCCTCCCCCTCCCCGTCCTCCTCCCCCTCCTCCCCCTGTCCTCCTCCCCCCCCTCCCCCCCCCCCCGCCTCCCTCTCCTCCCCCCCTCCTCCTCCCCCTCCCCGTCCTCCCTCTCCTCCCCTCCTCCTCCCCTCCCCCTCCTCCCCTCCTCCTCCCCTCTCCTCCCCCTCCCCTCTCCCCTCCTCCCCCCCGTCCTCCTCCCCCCCCGTCCTCCTCCCCCTCCTCCCCCCCCCCCGTCCTCTTCCTCCTCCTCCTCCCCTCTTTATCCCCCTCTCCCTCCTCCCCCTCCTCTCCCCCCTCGTCCTCCTCTCCCCCCTCCCCGTCCTCCTCCCCCTCCTCCCTCTCCTCCTCTCCCTCCTCCTCCCTCCCCCTCCCCCTCCCCCCTCCTCCTCCCCCCTCCTCCTCCCCCTCCGCCTCCCTCTCTTCCCCTCTTCCTCCTCCTCCTCCTCCCCCTCTTCCCCTCCCCTCCCTCCCCCCTTCCCCCCTCCTCCTCCCCCTCCTCCTCCCCCTCCTCCTCCCCCTCTTCCCCTCTTCCTCCTCCTCCTCCTCCCCCTCTTCCCCTCCTCCTCCTCCCCCTCTTCCCCTCCTCCTCCTCCCCCTCCTCCCCTCCTCCTCCTCCCCACCCCCCATCCCCATCCTCCATCCCCACCCTCCATCCCCACCCTCCATCCCCACCCCCCATCCCCACCCGCCATCCCCACCTCCCATCCCCACCCACTATCCCCACCCTATCCCCACCCTCCATCCCCATCCGGTTCCGGAAAATCCTGTTTCTTTGCAGAAGACGCCGCTGTCGTGCTCGGAAAAACGCGTTTAGGCCCTCTATCGGACCTCCGTGGTGCGATAACTTTATACGCGAAAATCCGTATAGGATAGGCTAACCAGATTGACGTGCATACCGATAACGCGATTAGTCCACTAAACGGACCGACGTTTGCAGGCCCAGGCTGTAGAGCCCGTGTAGCTAACCGCGTTTAAGCTCTAAACGCGTTTATGCTAACCGCTTCTGACGTGCATACAGGCCTAGGTCAGCATATTGTCTCCTGGAGGAGTCTGAGTGGGGAATGCATACAACTACATTCAGTAATAGTCTGACGTCATTAACTTTCTGATTTGCGAGACCATTTCAACTTTGGGTTATAAAAACCGCTGGCGCTGAACCTCTAGGTTTTGGCATTAAAAACACAATAAAGTCTGTAGGACCTTCAGTAAACCTGGAGGGATAACAGGATGTCTGAAGCTTTTGAAGTAAGTCATACACGGCTTTGTGTACAGGATCACAGGAGTATATCCAAAGCTTGACATCAAGTCTTGAACAGATGGAAGTCTTCTGCTTTTGCATCTGCTTCCCCCACCCCATTCCCCACCCTACCCATCGCCACCCCCGACCCCCTCACACGCACGCACACACACACACACACACACACACACACACACACTCACTCACACAAAACGGGAAAAACGCATTTCGCCCTCCCTCACACTAGCCACCCCCCCTCTTTTTTTTCCCCAATTACCCCCGTCTTCCATTCCAGATTTCATATCTGTCACCGTTTCTTATGACGGCTGCATCATTCAGTTGTATGTCCTTTTTTCTCCTTATGTGTGGTGGTGGTTTCTTCTCTTTACTTTATTATGGCTGGTATGCGAACTGTGCAGTGTGCGAAAGATTTATTTCAAGCCACTTGTATCAATGTGAATTTGTGAATATTAACAAAAATGACACTGTCAAGAATTTCGATTCCACGACACTCGTTTTCTCTCTTTCACCGCACAACTATGCCAGACTATTGGCGTGTTGACAGTATGTGTTCTGCCTTTGTTCTCAACATATATACGGCATGAGAATACAGAGAGTGTCACCGAGCACATCATACAAGCTCGTCGCACCAATAATCTGGGTCAGATAATTTATTTGCAGAACGGCATGGACGCTTTCGTCATCTTGCATACATGTCATAGTGCTGTAGAGGTGAAAAACTGAAAATACAGCAAACAAAAAGGGGAACTAAATACTTGCTTTCAACGTATTTCCATATTTAAAAATAAATTGAAATTAATAAGCAGTTTGCATTTATTTGACACAATCTCCGCTGGTAGAGTGAAAATTACCGAAATTGCTATCCACTACTGACTACGCCACTCAAGCAAAGATTATAGGTTACACAAAGATAGTTCATGCCAAGCTTTTGCACTTTGAAGTTACAAGCAGCTAAAATTGCAGCGCCCCAAGCGGCTAGCACTATGGGAGATGCTTCTGCGCATGTCCGTGAGCCTATAGTCCGTTTCAACATTGCACATTAAAATGGTGGACATAGTCTCGCTTCGCGCAGAAAAAGCTGAATTTGGGGACACTAGAAACCCCATCCAAAGAAAATGTAAACCATGAACAGCATTAATTTATCAAAGCTGTATGTTGAATGCATCAAAAGGTATTGAAAGCTCCTATTTTTTAACATTCGAAATGCAGGTCACTCGCAGAACCACGTGTGCACGGGTCGACGTGATCGCAACGTTTGGTGACCCTGTTCTCTCTGTGTTAAAAATTGTGACCAGCCACGAGAAAACCAGTGCTAAGTCGCGCGGCACTATTTTGCGCTCCGACTGAAAAAAGGCAGGGAGGGTCAATCTGGGTGATTTTCACTTTTTCATAAAAATAGATTCTACATGGTTCAAACTATCATGCTAGCAAAGGAAACATTTTGAAGAATTATATTTTGATGGTAAAATAAAAACTTTTGTGTTATGTATTGTTTCAAAAGCTCCCTGTAATTAGCGTTAATTGTCTCATTTTCGCCGCAATAAACAAACCTAAACCCTTGCAGAACCCCTTCATGCTATATACCGTTAGAAAAGCCGCTCGCTCGGCGTTTCTGCTCTGTTGATGTCGAATAAAAATAAGGTCAGCTATTTTTGGAAACGGAGTTTGAAATACCGTTGCTAATGTGTTTAATGTCTGAAGAAGGTAAATCTTCTGAGTCCGTTTTTTCAAAATGACCGCTGCTTCAGTACCCAACTTGAAATGCCTGTAACTCCTATTCTAATTAACTCACACTGATCATTCTTATATCAAAACAAACAGAAATGAATGCAGAATTCAAAAATATTAAAACCCTATTTTGTTCAAAAATCGACTTAGCACTGGTTTTGTCGTGGCTGGTCACACTTATTATTCTTCAAATCGGTCAAATAGTGACGTCACTCGTTCTTCAACCTTGGTAGTTGATGACGTTATCGGAAATTTTAGAATTAGGTCCATCACACATCTGTTGCTAGGCCAAAATTCTAGTGACAATTTACTTGAACGAAATTATTTCTGTTTACTTCTGAAAAGTTAGTGTGAATGTGTTTTGTCGTTCTGTGTTCACTAGGAGCCGTCTCCAGTTATACGGCTATACCTCCTGTATAGTTCTGAGTTGCTAAGGGACTAGCTTTAATCTTCTTCCATCAGGAGATAACGTTGCTGTGTTTAGGGTCTATTCTTTGGAAAAATCTTTGCCCTTGTTTAAATAGGTTAGCATAGGTTTCAGCCCCAGCTTAAAAATAGTTACCCGTTCTTTCCTAAAAAGGTGTTATATAGGAAAAAGTAACCTTACATTACCCACCTTGCTTTGTCTCTAGGAAACCTGAAGTACGAAAGCTCTGGGCGTTTCTTTCTGTTGTTGCTACAGTTAATAGCGCTGCAGTGGTCACTCGCAAACCTGTGTTTTTCCGCCATGTTTGTGCGAAGTCTCCACTAAATCATATAATCATGTGACTAAATAAAGTGCAATGTTGAAACGGACTATAGGCATCTCCCATAGTGCTAGCCGCTTGGGGCGCAACGTGTCTCGACCCTCACGAGAATGAGCTAATGAACTATCTTTGTGTAACCTATAATCTTTGACTCAAGTACATTAAACTCAAAGAGCGGGAAACAGCGCAAAGCATATGGCGGAGACAAAGCGAAATGAACTAACAGTGTGCACTCAAAATCACTAACTTAGGCACCAACACGACAAGACTAGTGCAACATTGAAAAGATGTTCTCTGCTTTATAATACAAGCAATCATAAATTGACCTTATGTGGACTGAGCAGGTCGTTGGAAACTAAGAACAACAAGATTTAGCCCTGCAAACCTGGAGGGCAATGACTAGTTTTTATTCATACCCCTGTCTATCACAGTCTAAGAAATCTTTTCACTGTCTGGCAAAAATGAGACACAAATGCTGTTTTTAATACAATGCAACCAGTTAGTCTGCGTTCATTCGGAAGCCATTTTGGCGCTTGCAACGGTAACCACGCGAGATACAGCGAGAAAAGGGGCGTGGCTGTAGAGTGGGTCGCCATTCCATCAATTGTACTTGCATCGTAAAAAATCCTTCTTTATACTTTCACCAATGTTCTCGAAATTCATTATCCTCAAAACTCTACTCGCAAATGACGTCACGTTGTTGATGACGTCACACATTTCGCAATTTCGCCATTCCATGAATGGAGTATTTGGGGAGGCATGTCGAGTGTAGGACCTTAAAAAACGACTTTTTCTTCAAGCCTCGTTTCTGAAAATTTGATACATTCAATCGGACCTAACTTCCAGTTAGTGTGCAAAATCTCAAGGAAATCCGTATAGCAGTTTTGATAAATCAGCCGTGGAGTCAGAACAAACAGACACACACACACAAACACACATATAAAAACTGCAGGCGCTGAACCTCCAGGTTTTGGCATTAATTTTTTTTTAAATTCGGGTTCGAACCCGCAAGCTCTCGAGAAAAGAGGGAGAAAACACACACACACACACACAAACATTAAAAAAACAGGTCGGGTTTGAACCCACAACCTCTCGAAAAAGGAGAGAAAAAAAGTTTCAGCGCAGAATCGAACCTGGTCATGCATAACCAAGAGTCTAACGCTCTACCAGCTGAGAGAGAATTGATGTGGCGGAGTGCTTGTAAAGCATTTATAACGTTCTTTTCCGTGGACACACGAGCAGCTAAGTCTAAACCAGCTGAATAAAAGCAATGGAGTCAGTGCGGGGGTGAGTCTCAGATCTGCAATTGAAATTTAACATTACTGCTCATTGCACGTGCAAGGCTGAATACGTGTTGTTTTTTTTAATCATTTATCTGTTACGTGTTTGATTTGATGGAGTAACCGAAGCTCGCATTGCAAAATAGTAGAACCTACTCTTGAAGTTTTGTGTGTGGAGCCAAAAAACTTGCACAACTGTCCTTCAAACTGACTGTCCTATGCACGGACTGTCCTTTGCACTGACCGTCCTTTGCATTAACTGTCCTTCACACTGACATGTCGCGCTCACCAGTGCTTCGGACACATGCCGGTCATTCTGTGCACTGGTCAGTGTGAAAGTGCATAGGACAGTCAGTGCATCGGACAGTCAGTGCATAGAACAGTCAGTGTGAAGGACAGTCAGTGCAAAGGACAGTCCGTGCATAGGACAGTCAGTGCAAAGGACAGTTGCGCAAGCTTTTTGGCTCCACACGCAACACTTCAAGTGTAGGTTATAAAATTTTGGAATACGAGCTTAGCTTACTCCATCAAACACGTAACAGATACATGAATAACAAGAAGGGCAAACCCAATACGACTCACATGCTTGACCTTGACCTTGACATGACCCGTACCTTTATATTACCTAGACCTTCAGGTGACCTTCAAGGTCAAGGTCAAACAACTAAACCTAGCAATGACATACACTAAGTACTGCTTTACACATTTTTCTTACCAAAATACATGTGACCTTGATCCAAGGTCAAGGTCATCCAAGGTCATGCAACACAAAGTTGTTAATTCAAGACATAGGAAGCACAACTGTGCTTATTGACACTTTCTACCATGAGATTTGGTCACTTTTAGTGGTTCACTACTCCATATTGGTCACATTTCATAAGGGTCAAAGTGACCTTGACCTTGATGATATGTGACCAAATGTGTCTCATGATGAAAGTATAACATGTGTACTACAATGTTATGAAGTTTGGAAGAGTTATCTTCCATAGTTCAGGGTCAAGGTCACTTCAAAATATGTATACAATCCAACTTTAAAGAGTTCCTGTGACCTTGACCTTGAAGCAAGGTCAAGTCACTGTGTATGTTTTTGTACGCCTTGTCATCCTACACTATCATGCCAAATTGGGTGTTGATAGACTTAATAGTCTCCGAGAAAAATCCAACGTTAAAGTTTTTTACGGATTAAAGGACGCCCGGACGCCTGGTCTGCCCGGACGCCCGGACGGACGCCTGGACGCCCGGACGGACGACACAGGTGACCTATTATGAAAGTATAACATGTGTACTACAATGTTATGAAGTTTGGAAAAGTTATCTTTCATAGTTCAGGGTCAAGGTCACTTCAAAATATGTATACAATCCAACTTTAAAGAGCTCCTGTGACCTTGACCTTGAAGCAAGGTCAATCAAACTGGTATCAAAAGATAGGGATTACTTTGCCCTATACACCATATATAGGTCAGGTATCCAATCTCAAAAACTTCAGAGAAAATTGGGAAAATGTGAAAAATGGCTGTTTTTTAGACAACATTTATGGCCCCTGCGACCTTGACCTTGAAGCAAGGTCAAGTCACTATGTACGTTTTGTACGCCTTGTCATCATACACCATCAAGCCAAATTGGGTGTTGATAGACTTAATAGTCTCCGAGAAAAATCCAACGTTAAAGTTTTTCACGGACGCCCGGACGCCCGGACGCCCGGACGGACGACACGGGTGAGTACATAGACTCACTTTTGCTTTGCATGTGAGTCAAAAACCCAACAACACTTACCCAGCCTTGCACGAGCAATGAGGATGGTTCATCTTCTGCTTAGCAGCGTCAAGATCGAAAGAAAGTCGATACATAATGTGCTGCTTAAATTTTTCCACATTGGTCTGAAGCACCGAGCTGTCACCTCCACCGTTTAATCCGCCTGCTAATAGATCTTAATTTCGTCTAAATAACATGAATAGTATTTATTCATACCCCTGTCTATCACAGTCTCAAAATCTTCTCACGTGTTTGATGGAGTAACCTAAGCTCGCATTCCAAAATTGCAAAACCTACTCTTGAAGTGTTGTGTGTGGAGCCAAAAAGCTTGTGCAACTGTCCTTCGCACTGACTGTCCTATGCACCGACTGTCCTTTGCACTGACCGTCTTTTGCATTAACTGTCCTTCACACTGACAAGGAGATAGTCACGAAGGAGAGGAGGGGAAGTGTGCTTTCTTCAGTGGGTAAAGATCTAACAGTCCACTCCAAGTTTTTGTCGCGCTCACCAGTGCTTCGGACATGTGCCGGTCATTCTGTGCACTGGTCAGTGTGAAAGTGCATAGAACAGTCAGTGCATCGGACAGTCAGTGCATAGAACAGTCAATGTGAAGGACAGTTAATGCAAAGGACAGTCCGTGCATAGGACAGTCATTGCGAAGGACAGTTGCGCAAGCTTTTTGGCTCCACACACAACACTTCAACAGTAGGTTTTACAATTTTGGAATGCGAGCTTAGGTTACTCCATCAAACAAGTAACAGATAATTGATTATATAAAAAAACACTTACCCAGTTTTGCACGAGCAATGAGGATGGTTGATCTTCTGCTTAGCAGCGTCAAGATGGAAAGAAAATCGATATGCCATGGAGCTTCATTTTTTCGCATTGATCTGAAGCACCAAGCTGTCAACTCGACCGTTTATTTCGCTTACTCATAGATCTTAATTTCGTCTAAATAACTTGAGTGGTATTTATTCATACCCCTGTCTATCACAGTCTGAGAAATCTTCTCACTGTCTGGCAAAAATGAGACACAAATGATGTCCGGAATACAATGCAACGAATCAGCGTTCATTCGGAAGCCATTTTGGCGCCAACAGATATAACCACGCGAGATACAGTGAGAAAAGGGGCGTGGCTGTAGAGTGGGTCGCCATTCCATCAATTGACTACTTGCATCGTAAAAAATCCTTCTTTATCCTTTCACCAATGTTCTCAAAATCCATTATCATCAAAAAAAACTACTCGCAAATGACGTCACGTTGTTGATGACGTCACACATTACACAATTTCGCCATTCCATGAATCGCGTATTTGGGGAGGCGCTCTGGAGTGTACGACCTTAAAAAACCACTTTCTCTTCAAGCCTTGATTCTGAAAATTTGATACATTCAATCGGACCTAACTTCCAGTTAGTGTGCAAAATCTCAAGGAAATCCGTCCAGTAGTTTTTGAGATATAAGCCGTTAAGTCGGGACAGACAGACAGACAGACAGATAAAGTCTGTAGGACCTCCAGTAAACCTGGAGGGATAAAGTCTGTAGGACCTCCAGTAAACCTGGAGGGATAAAGTCTGTAGGACCTCCAGTAAACCTGGAGGGATAAAGTCTGTATGACCTCCAGTAAACCTGGAGGGATAATTCCAAATCGAGATACCCGATTAGTTCCAAAATTAAAAGGATTGTTACAGTGTAAAACGATCACTCTCTTCTAAATTTCATAAGGATACGGTTTGGACTTTTGGAGTTCTTTTGCTGAAGAACTAATTAACGAATCAGTGAGTATATGGATGAGTGAGTGCGTGCCTGGGTGGCTAGATGGGTGTATGTTAGATGATTCAAAGGATGGATTGATTAACGGATATACGGATGAATGGATGACTAAACAAGAAGGGCAAAGCCCATACGACTCACATGATTGACCTTGACCTTTGTATGACCTTGACCTTCAGATGGCATTTAAGGTCAAGGCCAAACAACTAAACCTACCAATGACATCATACACTAAGAAATGTTTTACATATGTTTGCTACCGAAATACATGTGACCTTGACCCAAGGTCAAGGTCATTCAAGATCATGCAACACAAAGCTGTTAATTCAAGACATAGGAAGGAAAATGGT
>JAWQFJ010009728.1:22500-25000 GCA_034096865.1 Theodoxus fluviatilis | reverse complement strand
CTGTTAGTTCAATACATAGGAAGCACAATGGTGCTTATTGGCACTTTCTACCATGAGATATGGTAACTTTTAGTGGTTCACTACCCCATTTTGGTCATATTTCATAAGGGTCAAAGTGACCTTGACCTTGCCGATATGTGACCAAATGTGTCTTATGATAAATGTATAACATGTGCCCCACATAATTATTAAGTTTGGAAAAGTTATCTTCCATAGTTCAGGGTCAAGGTCACTTCAAAATATGTATACAATCCACCTTTGAAGAGCTCCTGTGACCTTGACCTTAAAGCAAGGTCAACCAAACTGGTATCAAAAGATAGGGATTACTTTGTTCTGTACACTATAAATAGGTCATATATCCAATCTCAAAAACGTCAGAAAAAATTGAGAAAATGTGAAAAATGACTGTTTTTAGACAACATTTATGGGCCCTGCGACATTGAACTTGAAGCAAGGACAAGTTAATATGTATAAATTTTGAGGCCTTGTTATCATACAGCATCATGCCACATTTGGTATTGATAGACTTAATAGTCTCAGAGAAAAATCCAACGTTAAAGTTTTCGGACGCCTGGATGCCCGGACGCCCGGACGCCCATACGCCCGGACAGACAAAACGGGTGAGTACATAGATTCACTTTTGCTTTGCATGTGAGTCAACTAATGAACAAAAAAATAAAGAATAAACGATAAACGAAAAACGAATTAATGCATGAATAAACAAGACGGGTAAAACCCATGCGACTCCCATGCTTGACCTCGACATTTACATGACCTTGACCTACAGGTGACCTTCAAGGTCAAAGTCAAACAACTAAACCTAGCAATGACATCATACACTAAGACCTGCTTTACACATTTTCCTACCAAAATACATGGGACCTTTACCCAAGGTCAAGGTCATCCAAGGTCATGCAACACGAAGCTGTTAATTGAAGACATCGGAAGCACAAAGGTGCATATTGGATCTTTCTACCATGAGATATGGTCACTTTTTGTGGTTCACTACCCCATTATGGTCAAATTTCATAACGGTCAAAGTGACCTTGTCCTCGATGATATGTGACCCTTTAATGTGTCTCATGATGGAATGATAATATGTGTACTACAATGTTCTGAAGTTTGGAAGAGTTATCTTTTATAGTTCAGGGTCAAGGTCACTTCAAAATATGTATACAATCCAACTTTAAAGAGCTCCTGTGACATTGAGCTTGACGCAAGGTCAAGTCACTATGTATGTTTTCGAGGCCGTGTCATCCTACACCACCATGCCAAAGTGGGTGTTGATAGACTTATGAGTCTTTGAGAAAAAGCCAACATTAAAAATTTTTACGGATGAAAGGACGCCCAGACGAATGGTGACCTTGACCT
This sequence comes from Theodoxus fluviatilis, assembly GCA_034096865.1. Lineage (NCBI taxonomy): Eukaryota > Metazoa > Mollusca > Gastropoda > Cycloneritida > Neritidae > Theodoxus > Theodoxus fluviatilis. The sequence continues at coordinate 23,629 of JAWQFJ010009728.1, read as the reverse complement.
TGTTTATATGTGAGCAAATGTGTCTAATGATGAAAGTATCAAATGAGCCCCACATAATTATTATGCTTGGAAGAGTTATCTTTCATAGTTCAGGGTCAAGGTCACTTCAAAATATGTATACAATTAAACTTTAAAGAGCTTATGTGACCTTGACCTTGAAGCAAAGTCAAGTCGCTATGATATTATTGTGAGGCCATGTCATTCTACACCATCATGCCAAATTGGGTGTTGATAGACTTAATAGTCTCCGAGAAAAATCCAACGTTAAAGTTTTTAATGATTACAGGACGCCCAGACGCCCAGACACCATGACGCCGGGACGGAAGCCTAGATGCCCGGACGGACGACACGGGTGACCTAGTATAAAAGTATAACATGTGTACTACAACGTTATCAAGTTTGGAAGAGTAATCGTATATAGTTCAGGGTCAAGGTCACTTAAAAATATGTATACCATTCAACTTTAAAGAGCTCATGTGACCTTGACCTTGAAGCAAGGTCAATCAAACTCGTATCAAAAGATAAGGATTACTTTGCCCTCTAAACCATTTATAGGTCAGGTATCCAATCTAAAAAACTTCAGTCAAAAATTGGGAAAATGTGAAAAATGGCTGTTTTTTTAGACGGCCGCTGTGACCTTGACCTTGAAGTCCAGAAACCCTCCTTTCCTAAAATCATTACCTTTGTCTTTTCACTGTTAACAGTGCGACCAAGGTGACTGGAGGCAGTGCTGAGACTGTCCAGTTGGCGCTGTAGTCCAGCTGGGGTGGTCGATAACAAAACGACATCATCGGCGAACAGTAAGGAAAAGAGTTCTTTCGTTCCGGGAAGTAACTGCACCCCATGACGTCCATTTTTCCGAATGAAGACAGCCACATAAGTGATGTATAAACAACAAGAAGGGCAATGCCCATACGACTCACATGCTTGACCTTGACCTTTATATGACCTTGACCTTCAGGTGACCTTCAAGGTCAAGGTCAAACAACTAAACCTACCAATGACATCATACACAAAGAAATGCTCTACACATTTTTCCTACCAAAATACATGTGACCTTGACCCAAGGTCAAGGTCATCCAAGGTCATGCAACACAAAGCTGTCAATTCAAGACATAGGAAGCACAAT
>JAWQFJ010009728.1:0-17500 GCA_034096865.1 Theodoxus fluviatilis | reverse complement strand
TCTAAGCTATCGGCCCAGGAACAATCAACCATATATTTTAAACATGATGGATAGGTTCAGGAAGCTCCTATTATGACATGCTTTGCTTTCCTTTGGCATGTCATAGACGCTGAATTAACACTCACACAGTCACACAGAGGAGGAAGTGTATTATAGATGTTCAACCCAGACATGTGCATTCGTACTCATTCAGTGATTCACGCACACACCGTGTGTGGTTACCGTGGTTACGTTGTGTTTTCTTCGCGTAGACACTGATCTATATCTAAATACGTGGAGTAGATAGAAAAAAATGGCTAGCAAGAAAAAAGAGAGAAAGGCAAGGGCAAAAAACTTCAGTGAAACCGAAATGAGTGTGTTGGTCCTGAAATGCGCCGCTTACATAAAATCTAAGCGCAAGAAGGACTTGCCTGACGACGTCATTCTTTCGGTTGCTGTGCCTTTGAATAATTCTGGGTTCGACTGATTTCTTTATGGATCTCGTCGGTGATGGCCAAGATTTCCTTTCGATGGAATCGAATCTTTCTGAACACCTCTTCATCATTAAATACTTCTAACGGGTGCCTTTGGTCTCGGAATACTCGGTCTTTCCTTAACAGATTGTCATGAATTCGTTTCTTAAGCACAATCGCTGCCATCTTGCCTCTCTCGATAACCCCGGTTTATCTATTTATCTTGCCGACTTCGGGAGAATAGTTTAACACTCTGCTTTGACGCGAGTTTAGGGCTAAATCGCCGTCATGAATAGGAGAATTTAAACCGAAGTCAAGATAAATCGGGGATAGGAGATAAATCGAGTGTTAAAAAGATAAATCGCCGTCGTGAATACGGGCCAAGAACAATAAAAATACAGCCAGAGAACTACCAGAATCGGCGATAGGCCCTGGGCCTGTATGCACGTCGGTCCGTTTAGTGGACTAATCGCGTTTATCCTCAGGGGCGGATCAGTTCATTTGTTTTGGGGGGTGGGTTTCCAAACTTTTTTAAGACCGGGAAGGAAGGGGGATTTTAAGGCGCCTATATACATACCCGTTTGCAAGCAGATTTTGCTCTCGATCCGGCACCGGATCGGCAGCAAAAATACGCTTGACATCCACACGCAACGATTACACCGAGACCGCGCAATCGAGCGATTTTCACTTTCGTGAAGCGAGGTCAGAATTTAGAATTACGGCCCTTTTCAGAGCCATGGCAACAACGCTTCCACGTGTAGTCTATGCATGAGACCTGCCTGTCGGATTTTAAAATATAGGAGCTTTCCCGACCTACTGATGCATTCAACATACAGCTTTGAGAAATTAATGCTGTTCATGGCTTACATTTTCTTTGGATGGGGTTTCTAGTATCCCGAAATACAGCGTTTTCTGTGCAAACATGCACACAACGAAGCGGTAGTGCAGATTCTTTGCCGCGTACGTATATCTGCGTTGACCTGCATTCGATGTGTAAAAAGTTGAAACTTTCCCGACCTACTGATGCATTCAGCATACAGCCTTGATAAATTAATGCTGTTCATGGCTTAGTTTGGACCCGGAAAATCCTGTTTCTTCGCAGAAAACGCCGTTGTCGTGCTCGGGGAAAAAAAAATGGCCGCCGTAATATTATTTACACGCGTTTAGGCTCTATCGGACCTCGGAGGTGCGATAACTTTATACGCAAAAATTCGTATAGGATAGGCTAACCTATTCGAATTTTCGCGTTTATAAACGCGATTAGTCCACTAAACAGACCGACGTGCATACAGGCCTTGGACGCCTAAGCAAGCCGAAGAATTCTATTCTATTCTATTCTATTCACCCTCCTTCAAAAATTTCCTCGCAAATGACGTCACGTTATACGACGTCAAATGATGACGTCACAGATTTTGCAGTATGGAGTCTGTTGAATCGTTTTCAATGAAACACCAAAATGTAAAAAAGTCACTTTCTTTTCAAACCTCGATTCTGAAAATTTGATAATATTGAATGGGACCTAACTTCCAGTCAGTGTGCAAAATCTCAAGGAAATCCGTCCAGTAGTTTTTGAGATATAGGCCGTGGAGACGGGACAGACACACACACACACACACACACACACACAGACAGATAAAGTCTGTAGGACCTCCAGTAAACCTGGAGGGATAAAGTCTGTAGGACCTTCAGTAAACCTGGAGGGATAAACCATATGTAGGTCAGGTATCCAATCTCGAAAACTTCAGTCAAAAATTGGGAAAATGGGAACAATGGCTCTTTTTTAGACGGCTCATGTGACCTTGACCTCAAAGCGAGGTCATCGCACTATGAAGGTTTTTTTAGGCCTTGTCATCCTACACCATTTTGAAAAATTGGGTGTTGATATACTTAATAGTGTTCGAGAAAAATCCAATGTTAAAGTTTGTACGGACGCCCGGACGGACGAAACGGGTGAGTACATAGACCAACTTTTGCTTTGCATGTGAGTCAAATAATAAAAAGTAAGCAAGTGTGCGAGTGTGTGTGTCTGTGTGTGTGTGTGTGTGTGTGTGTGTGTGTGTGTGTGTGTGTGTGTGTGTGTGTGTGTGTGTGTGTGTGTTTGCGCGTGTGTGTGCGTGTGACTGAAAATTTAAGATGTCAGTAGGTAAATGAAATAAAATAATAAGAAAATGAATCCATGCGTAACAAGAAGGGCAAAGCCCATACGACTCACATGCTTGACCTTGACATTTATATGACCTTGACCTTCAGGTGACCTTCAAGGTCAAGGTCAAACAACTAAACCTACCAATGACATCATACACAAAGAAATGCTTTACACATTTTTCCTACCAAAATACATGTGACCTTGACCTTGGGTCAAGGTCATCCAAGGTCATGCAACACAAAGCTGTTAATTCAAGACATAAGAAGCACAATGGTGCTTATTGGCACTTTCTACCATGAGATATAGTCACTTTTAGTGGTTCACTACGCCATTTTGGTCACATTTCATAAGGGTCAAAGTGACCTTGACCTTGCTGATATGTGACCAAATGTGTCTCATGATAAAAGTATAACATGTGTACTACAATGTTATGAAGATTGGAAGAGTTATCTTTCATAGTTCAGGGTCAAGGTCACTTCAAAATATGTATACAATCCAACTTTGAAGAGCTCCTGTGACCTTGACTTTGAAGCAAGGTCAACCAAACTGGTATCAAAAGATAGGGCTTGCTTTGACCTATATACCACTTGTAGCTAAGGTCGCCATTCTCAATAACGTGGGAGAAAATTGGGAAAATGTGAAAAATGACTGTTTTTGAGACCACATTTATGGCTCCTGTGACCTTGACCTTGAAGCAAGGTCAAGTCACTGTGTATGTTTTTTGAGGCCTTGTCATCATACACCATCATGCCACATTTGGTGTTGATAGACTTAATAGTCTCCGAGAAAAATCCAACGTTTAAGTTTTTTACGGACGCCCGGACGGACGGACGCCCGGACGGACGGACGGACGACACGGCTCAGTACATAGACTCACTTTTGCTTCGCATGTGAGTCAATAAACAAAAGGGCTTTGCATGTAAGGCAAGCTATTTATGTAGGTCGCCGAGATGTGGGTCGTTCAACGAATGCTCTGTGACCCGGCTTAAAAGGGAATTTTTCATGAACAGAACTGGCACTGAGCATGCACCTGTTCCCCATCACCCTCCAAGGCCAACCGCGTTATCATTGTGGCTTCAAAGAAGGAACAAACCACACGCCTTTCCCTTCTAGCGAGTATACAACCTTTTCATTTGAATATCTTAGAGGTCACGCCACTATTGAGGTACATGCGCTCACTTTCTCCATTCTTCATACTGTTTACCTTGCAGCGGCTTTTGTGATTTTCGCAAATTTTTGGTCGCTCCTCCTCTCTCATTCCCTTGATTCCTGTCCCTCTCACCCTTTGCCTAACTGCCTGACCTACCTCTGCGTCATCACCCACTCACTGCTTCCCAAGTGTCGGCCCCGCCTTTGGTTTTATTGTCCCTTTTGTAACAGTCTTCTCAGCCCTCAATTTTTTAGTGTTCCTGGTTCTAACTTCTCAACCACTCCATTTTCTTTGTGACCACCAGCGGTCCACATTTGGCACTAAAGTACGCAGTTCAGTGGTCACGACATCTCGCCTGCTACCTCTCGGGCCTCTGGGCTGTTGTGCCTTTGGCTTGTGGTTTACTGGATTCTCGGCCCATGGGTTGCTGTTTGTGCGAGATGTCTCTGCTCTCCTCCTTTGACACTGTGTTGTTTGCGTTTGTGCTGTACTACCCACAATCTGCTGACCGTTTTCGGTCATGATTTTGGGGAGCTTGACGGCAGGGGACTGGATATCCGGTTATCTGAGAGCCCCTGCCTCTAGGGGTTCTCTACCACCTTGCTGAAAGTCTTCCCCCCCCCACTGGGTGAGGGGTGGGACAGTGCCGGGTCTGGGACATCTCTTGGGGCTTCTTCAGGTCCGCTCTGGGATATCTGGCTTTGTGTAGCTTGCTAGCAACCGCCCGCCCACCCACCCACCCCCCCTGCGGGTGGGGGTTCCGCCTTCCACCCCACATCTCTGCACCTAAGCCCCCTAAGTCTATTTGACCAATTTTGGCACTCAAGTACACAGTTCAGTGGTCACAAAATATCGCCTACCGCCTCTCGGGCCACTGGGCTGCTGGGTCTTTTTTTGTGGGTTACTGGATTCTCGGCCCATGGGTTGCTGTTACGTTCCTTCTCCTGTGTTTATGGAAAACACAGGCTCTGCGCAATGCGCGTGTCTAGGGGTTCTTACGTCTAGAGGAGGAAAGTAACAAATGCTCTATCTATCATACACATGCCATAAAACAGGAGGACACCGGATTTACATGTAGAAGGGCTCTCTCTCTCTCTCTCTCTCTCTCTCTCTGTGGTTATCATGTGCGTTTTCTTCCTGGCCCTGGTTGGCTGCATTTCGACCTGGCTTTTGACCTCTGGCCATGTCAAAACAACGCTGACCAGAGGTGCAGCTATGGGTCAGCCTCTCTTATCTGTAGGGGTATCGCAGGCTGTCAGGCCATCAGCACATAAACTGCCTCCACCATTGTCCGTTGGTTTTAATTCTACCATTGTTGTGCTAATGGTAATTGACCCATTCTTCTGTTAATGGTAATTCCCCTATTGTTCTGTTGATTTTAATTAGAATGTAGTGCTTTGATTAGTGTTGTTGTTGTGATAGAGCTGAGCTCCATGCATGCTGGGGAGCAGATGTGTTTGGAGAGGCAGACCGCTCAGGAGAGGCGAGCAGAGCAGACGTGCCTGTCTTGCAGTCTCGCTCGGTCTCCAAGTTTGTGCGAGCTGAAATAAACATGTACCCTTCACCAAAAGAACCCGGGTTTGTCCTGCTACATTGGAGTAGAGAGATGTTCCCCTCTCTATAGCTCCAAGCCCTACGCCTGCAATGTGCCAACTATTCCACAGCGCTCGGATCACTCCTTTTCAACTGGTGTCAGAAGTGGGATCTGAGTGCTAAAGCAGGACAGATTTCCACCATGCCGGGCAAAGGAAAAAGAGTTTGTCAGCCGACACCAGAGGAGGACGCCCGAGCATACACGTCGCCCGCTCCTCATATGGCACCGGTATGGACAGTAATGCCGCCTCCAACTCTACCAGTCTTCAGCGTGGGTGACGGGGTAGAGACGTTCATCGCCGAAGCAAGGCGAGTGCTTCAAGCACTCCGGATGGGGGAAGGCATGAGTGCCGACTTCGTGATTATGCACCTTGAGGGCTCTGCCAAAATCGAGGTTCTCATCAGAGAACCGGAGACGCCGGAGGACGTGTTTCACATCCTACAGGAGATTAAAGGTGACTGTCGCCCATTGCAGAGTCTCCTCCAGGCTTTCCATACCCGGCGACAGGGACTTGGCGAGGGAATACTGGAGTACAGTCACTCGCTGCAGGCTCTGGCAGCAAGGATCAGGCGCCACCGGCATGCCCCTCTGGATGCTGCACTGATCCGGGATCAGTTCGCCGCCGGCCTCCAACCTCCATCTCTCCGACGAGACATCGAGAAATTCGTGAGGGATTGAGAGTATTGCGATTTCCTGGAGGTGAGGGCGGAGGCGATGCGCTGGATGAGACAAGACGACGTCCGTGACTCCTTCCAAGAGGCCGTTCAAGTGATACCAGGCGAAGTGGAGGAGTTGAAGAGGCAGCTGGCGGCAGTCACGACCGAACTTCAGCAACTGAAGGTAAATACTACCAAAACATCTGAAATCCGTTGCTACTACTGCCAGAAACGGGGCCATACCCAACGGGACTGCATGAAGAGGAAAGCAGACGGAGAACGCAGAAGGGCTCCATGCTTTCCCCGGCAATGGCAACAACCAAGTCCTCCACATCCCTTTGTCTTTGCCATAGCCATGCTGCTTGTGTGCATCCTTGTCACCTTCTGCATCAAAACTTATGTACATATGTACATACAAGGTGGACAAGGACTGCCGTATGTGTAAATATTTCAAGTAGTTATAGCCAAGGAGAGATAGTAGAATTTTCTAGTGTTGTCATGTTGTTGCTGAAATTGAACTTCCGGACTGGACATGCATGTGTTTCTATTCCTGGAATACACCTAGTATGTGTGTGTGTTGCTTTTCATCCTGCCTGCCTGGTAAGGTCACCAATTATATTCCTTATATATGCATGCCTCTGAGTATTCTTTGCATGAACTGGTGTTTTAATCTATATCATATCTGTAGCTAGTGACGAAGAGGGTTCTTCTGAAACTTCATTATACAATTTTGAGTTTGATTATCCAATACTTTGACTAAGTTTTATCACGTGCATGCTTTCATGATGATAGTTTCTACGGAACGGAGGGTTTAGAGATAATCATTTCTAATCCTGTTGCTGGTTCTTTGTATGTGTCGGCCTGAAATAGCGAGGAGGGGACATGTGTAAGGGTGGGGATGGCATCCTACGATGTGTACGAGATGGTTTTTGGAATAAGATTATATGGTTTATATATATATAGGATCTCTCTCTCTCTCTCTCAATATACGAGTGGCTGTCATGGTCGCTAAGTACGTTCTGTAACGAAAAGGACGAGCATTACTTTCTTTCAATTCATATAGTTCTTATGAACAGGAAGGAGAGAAGGAAGAGTTGGAGACAAATTGATATTTTGTTCCTCGATTGTGATGTTATTCTGTAAGTGTGGTATTTGTAATTTTGCTTCTTTGTTCGTGAGGGACAAAGTGATCCTTGTGGTTCAAGGTCAAATACCACCCAAGGTTTCATTAGCGCTGTTTCCATGTTGTTGTGGCATGCGTCTGATTGTGTAGTCTTGTTTTATGTCCATTCCTGGTTAAATGATCTTTGTGGTTAAGGTCAAATACCACCCAAAGTTTCATTTGTGTGACGTGATCACGCCTCGAATATGTCTTTGTATTTAATGTTATGCGGTATCCTCTCTAATGGCGCAAGTCCATTGAGAGATGTTTTGGTAATGCCGGGTGAGTATTACGGGCTTGTTGCATCGATCAGCTAGAGTCGAAAGGCCTCAGGCCACTCCTAGTTTGATAAGTACAAGTTAGCTGTCAGTTTGTGTACCATGTTGGCCAGATTTCTAACTTGTTGAATGATTAAGCTTGCTACATGTGGAATAACCAACACTGGGTTACCGAAATGGTTCATGTCAAATTGCGTTTGTTTATTGTACATCGAGGACGATGTTCGGAAAGAGCACAGGGAGATGTAGAAGGGCTCTCTCTCTCTCTCTCTCTCTCTCTCTCTCTCTCTCTCTCTCTCTCTGTGGTTATCATGTGCGTTTTCTTCCTGGCCATGGCTGGCTGCATTTTGACCTGGCTTTTGACCTCTGGCCATGTCAAAACAACGCTGACCAAAGGTGCAGCTATGGGTCAGCCTCTCTTATCTGTGGGGGTATCGCAGGCTGTCAGGCCATCAGCACATAAACTGCCTCCACCATTGACCGTTGGTTTTAATTCTACCATTGTTGTGCTAATGGTAATTCACCCATTCTTCTGTTAATGGTAATTCCCCTATTGTTCTGTTGATTTTAATTAGAATGTAGTGCTTTGATTAGTGTTGTTGTTGTGATAGAGCTGAGCTCCCTGCATGCTGGGGAGTAGATGTGTTGGGAGAGGCAGACTGCTCAGGAGAGGCGAGCAGAGCAGACGTGCCTGCCTTGCAGTCTCGCTCGGTCTCCACGTTTGTGCGAGCTGAAATAAATATGTACTCTGACAAAAGGCACCGGCTTTGTCCTGCTACATTAGAGTAGAGAGATGTTCCCCTCTCTATAGCTCTAAGCGCTACGCCTGCAATGTGCCAACAATACCACAGCGCTCGGATCACTCCTTTTCACACAATTAGGACAAAACATTATAATCAAGAAAACAATGACCACGAAATCGCTCCTTTGTGGCTTCTAATCATCTAAGTGAATAATAAAATTTCTCCCCTTGCCCATGTGACTTCGTGCAGTGGATAATTGATCAACGTATGTAGGAGAAAAGGGTCAACAGTTCAATCATCAGTTTCAGAGACAAAGTTCGAAGTGAGTACTCACTTTACCTTGATAGACAATTCCAGCGATGAATTTTAGAATTAGCTTTGAGGACTCACAGCCCATCTATTCGCTTCTCTCTCTCTGTAGAGAAAGAAAAAAATGCCATGGATTATGCTCCTTTGCGCTCTTTGGCGAAGGGCATTATCCACAATCCACATCACAGATGAATTTTTCGGGTGTGAGCGAGCGGCCTGGGGCGGTCAGCTTAACTCCAGCCTCGACAAGCAGGAGGGAGAGTATAGGCTAGCAGACACATTTCTGGGCTGGCATGCACTGAAGCCGTCTTCTGGAGGGAAGCAAAAACTGCAGGTTGGGCAGCTGCGCAGACAGGGAGTGGGCACTTGAAAATGCCAGATCTTGTTTTACGTGTCTTCTCGCGAAGCACAGAGTCACTTTGCCAGGAAGTGCGTCTGATCAGGTGCCGTTGCCTCAGCTGACTGACTTTTTGGAGCCACATAATTAGTTTTGTATACAGGATGAAAACATGACCACGCATGCGCCAACTCCCCAGGCTACGTGCAGAGTTTGGAAAGGAGAAGAAACAGTCAAGGCCATAGCGTCGAGGTCCTGTCATCCCAATTACACCCCGTTGTCTCCTGGACTTGAGGATCTGGAAACTGCACGTAGGCTCACTAGCCTATCGTGTCTCTCGAAATTGAGAACCTGAGGAACGTCACATACACTCTTTGGTCTGAATAGGGCCAGATTTCCTAGTTACGATCTTTAAATAAAGACTTTAGTCTTAAAACACATGCAAAGAAATATTAAACCAACAAAAAGGGAAAGAGGGATCCGTCACAGTTGCTCTTTGGGCGAGATGTCTCTGCTCTCCTCCTCTGACACTAAGTTGCCTGTGCTTGTGCAATACAACCCACCTTTTCCGACCGTTTTCGGTCATGCTTTGGGGAAGCTTGGAGATGGGGGACTGGATGTCCGGTTATCTGAGAGCCCCCGCCTCTAGGGGCTCTGGACCGCTGCGCCGTCAGTCCTTGCCACCCCCCCCCTCCTCCTCTGACACTGTGTTACTTGCATTTTTGCCCTACTACGCACATATTGCTGACCATTTTCGGTCATGATTTGAGTGAAACGTGAAGACGTCAGCAAGTAAATGAAATGAAATAGTAAGAAAATTAATGAATGCGTAATAAAAAAGAAAGAAAGAGAGAATAAATGCAGTAAGGAAAGAATGAAATCATAAATGGACGGATGGATGCATGAATGGATAGATGAATGGATGGATGGATGCATAGATGCATGGATTCATGAATGGATGGATGAATGTATGGATGAATGAATGGACGGACAGATGGATGGACAGATGGATGGAGGGAGGGATGCATGAATGGATGGATGCATGGGTGCATAGATGCATGGATTCATGAATTTATGGATGGATGAAAGGATGAATAGATAGATAGTGTGATGGTCCCCCATCTGTGAGTCCAGCCAAGCGAATCAAGGGAATGAATAGAGAGGGCAGCGATTGTTATCCAGGTCCCCCAACTGTGAACCAAGCCACTTTGAAGTTAGAGTCAGTGGAAAGGAAGGAATAGAGAGGGCCTTGATTGTTATCTACGCCACATTAGTGAATCCAGCCAGGGGGTCGCCCCAGTTTGGCAATCAACATTCCTATGGGGCAGTTTCACAAATATCCCCTTGCAGCCGAGCATGGCGTGTTGGACATTAAGGAAAGAAGCTTCCTGTCAGACTCCTGTCAGAGACGCTAGCACATCAGTCCCCAGGGAATAGTTTAATTATAAGAGAGTCAGCAACAACAGCAGCTGCCTCCCAGTTTGGGGGTGGGGTCAACAGGTCACCACGACGTGTCAGAACATGAGTGGCTCTTCCCCTCAGCATTGGAGTTCATCAAAAGCAACGAGGACCGGTCGCCTCTTTACTTCGGACTGAACATGCAAGCGGAGCACAAGGCTCGCCATGAAGTCTCTGCTGAGACAGAGTATTCCCTTCAACTCATCGCAGAGGTGCCTGACCATCAACTCTGTTGCCATCACCCCTTTTGCTGTGACCAGAGACGAGTTCTTACCCTGTATCTCGTATCAAAGACGCCAGCCCACCAGTGCTGCTGCTGCCGCTATCTCTTCAGCGGTAACTTCGAACCTCTACCTTCCCCTGGATATTCTGGACTTGAAAATTAGTGAACTCATGTTATATGAACATTATTTCATCGACAAACATTCGGTGAGCGTTTTCAATAGACACATGAGATAAGTCATCCAAGTGGAACTGAGGATAAACTTTAACATTCATTCATTAATTAAGGCTGGCCTATTACTAAATATTCTTCTTGTGCATGCTTGATTTTTGCATGACTATATCATATTTGCCATTATTTGATTAAATTATTATTAATTGATTTCTCATGACCTCTTATTCTGGTGTTGAGAAAGAGATAGCGCGAATGAAGGCAGTGACTGTTATGTGTGCAAGTCATGCCTGATCCAGTCATTGACAAATTAACATACCCATAGACTCAGAGGACGACTTGTAACAATGGATGCATGGACAGATGGATGAACTGATGGATGAAGGACCAAACAAACGTAAGACCAAGCTAACGAAAAGACAGGGACATGTTTTCATCAATGAATGCAGAAACGCACCAGCCACTGACAACTCACCTTGTATTTTATCGATGCGGAAGTTGATAGCATCAGAGATGCCGTCAATGTTTCTGGCGTAGCACGAATAGTAGCCGTAGTAGGACACGTCGCGAATGTGAACTCGAAGGAAGCGATTCGTGTGCCCAGGCATCTCCAAGCCACCGAACTCCCACGTGTAGCCGTTTGCGACTACCGGAGGGTCGGCCTTGACCTTGCACTCCATGGTCACTGTACTCCCCAGTTTTCCTTCGATGACGTTGTTTATCGTGCCTTCAGGAACGGGTCTCCCTGTGCAGAAACCAGGGTGAAATTTGACTTCTCTGAAGCGTTCCATCTGTGAACGCTTTTGTGCGTGAAACTCCACGCGTCGCATGCGATGTGGCAAGCAACTGATGATTGCCACAGTCGCTTGCAACACCGACAGGCTAGCTTGTATAAGTTTCCACGACGCCAAACTAATGCAGTCGAACTATTCTTCGTTCAGCTGTTGTACAACATTACCCTATTTTGATAGAGCTCATTCAGTTTCTTCATCTCTGCAACCGTCATCCCGTTGTGGGTTCGGGGAAAGAATTGACCTACCGCGTCTCCCTATGCGATTCGTAAGAGGCGAATAACTAGGGACACCGTGACTTTATTAGCGTTTACTCTGAACTGTTCTAGTGATTTTCGTGCTAAGTGACCTTACATAGCCTGCAAGGCTAATAGGCCGTAAAACACTGTCCATCCTCATACATCCGTATTCCGTAATGGTGGTAGCCGTCTTTGAAATCACTGTTCGTGCTTGTTCTAAAGGAGCATATGCGGTGATCTGCAAATGGGGTATATTTCTGGTTGACAATTGCAATGCGCCACAAAAAGAACAGTTTCTCTTCCTTTCTGCACTCGCTCTATCTTAGCAACATCGCTTTTTGAAAGTGTGGCAAACGATGATCACCACATACAACAAATAGTGTGGCGAGCAATAGGGCGGAAAAAGTGCAATCGTGTCGTGTTCACTAGAGACTTCGCCTACCGACGAAAATTGTCTCTAGCCCAGTTGACATCACGTGATGGAAGGTTTTCGTCCGAAATATGCAAATTCAGGTCACACGAGAGGCTTGTGTGATAGCCGATCTGCTCCCTGGCATACGCCGTTAAAGTAGTTATAAGACTATGTAGCGCAAAACTCTCAACTTACTTTTGGTGTGGCAATAAACAAGCATTTATTCGATAAAATTAAATGTTTGCGTTGAAATGGAAACAAAAATTTTACATCTGTATGATTTCTGTAAAATGTGGAGAAAAAATAGTATCAGAACGAACTATTTTTGACACAATGATGTAATGCGAAGGGTCACATCTATTGCGCATTCATTGCGATCTGTACCAGAGTCAATACTGACTCGGGTTCACAGAATGCCTGCACAACGGGCTTTATACTATTAGAGTAGCTTAGGATGGCTTAACTGTTATTTTTCTATCTTGCAGTATAACTTGTAAACATTTTTCCACCACTGTGTTTCCGGTAAGTGCAGACAATAGTTTGCTTGTATTTAGAGCGGAAACAACAGGTGACAAGTACTGAAGTATGGAAAAAGAATAGTGAAAATGCTACACTGTTCCTACCATTACCACCAGCCGCAGCAGCAACAGCAGCAGCATAATCGTTGTCGTCAACGTCGTCGTCGTCGTCAATGTCATCGTCGTTGTCGTCATCGTCATCGTCATCGTCATCATCATCATCATCAGCAGCAGCAGCAGCAGCATCATCATCGTCGTCGTCGTCGTCGTCGTCGTCATCACTGACGTCGTCGTCGTCGTCATCATCGTCATCGTCATCGTCGTCATCATCATCATCATCATCATCATCATCATCATCATCATCATCATCATCATCATCATCATCATCATCATCATCATCATCATCATCATCATCATCATCATCATCATCATCATCGTCGTCGTCGTCGTCGTCGTCGTTGTCGTCGTCGTCGTCATCGTTATCGTCGTCGTCGTCGTCATCATCGTCATCAGCAGCAGCAGCAGCAGCGTCGTCGTCGCCGTCGTCATTATCATCATAAGCATCATTGTTGTCATCATCTTGATAGTGTAATGCCCATAAGATCATTTCGTTGATAATAACCATTATTTCTAAAGGAAGGTATACATGATGATTTAAGGAAAAAGACAATGCCATGTAGGTAAGTTGAGTCAGGCAATTCAATGAAATTATTTAATGTAAACGCATGAATAATCATATATTGATTTACGCAAGTCAAAGAATTGGAAAGGCGTTTCCGGTCTTGCTAAAGTGATTCCCGTAGTCATAGGCAACGTCTGTTCAGTCAGTACGTGGGAGAGACTCGCTTTGAAAACCATTCCCTGTCTGTTTACTATCCCGGTGTGGATACAGACTCCGGAGGGGGTGGTGTCCTATCCCAGTGTGGATACAGACTCCGGAGGAGAGGGGGGTGTTCTATCCCAGTGTGGATACAGACTCCGGAGGGGAGGGGGGTGTCCTATCCCAGGGTGGATACAGACTCCGGAGGGTAGGGGGGTGTCCTATCCCAGTGTGGATACAGACTCCGGGGGGGAGGGGGGTGTCCTATCCCAGTGTAGATACAGACTCCGGGGGGGGGGGGCCTATCCCAGTGTAGATACAGACTCGGGGGGGGGGGTCCTATCCCAGTGTGGATACAGACTCCGGGGGGGGTGTCCTATCCCAGTGTGGATACAGACTCCAGGGGGGGTCCTATCCCAGTGTGGATACAGACTCCGGGGGAGGGGGTCCTATCCCAGTGTGGATACAGACTCGGAAGGGGGGGGGGGTCCTATCCCAGTGTGGATACAGACTCCGGGGGGGGGGGTCCTATCTCAGTGTGGATACAAACTTCGGGGGGAGGGGTCCTATCCCTGTGTGGATACAGACTCCGGGGGGGGGGGTCCTATCCCAGTGTGTATACAGACTCCGGGGGGGGGGGGGGGGGTCCTATCCCAGTGTGGATACAGAATCAGGGGGGGGTCCTATCCTGGTGTGGATACAGACTTCGGGGGGGCGATGTCCTATCCCAGTGTGGATACACTCCGGGGGGGGGGGGGGGGGTGTCCTATCCCAGTGTGGATACACTCCGGGGGGGGGGGGTCCTATCCCAGTGTGAATACAGACTCCGGGGGGGGGGGGGTCCTATCCCAGTGTGGATACAGAATCAGGGGGGGGATGTCCTATCCCAGTGTAGATACAGACTCCGGGGGAAGGGGTCCTATCCCAGTGTAGATACAGACTCCGGGGGGGGGGGGGGCCTATCCCAGTGTGGATACAGACTCCGGGGGGGGGGGGGTGTCCTATCTCAGTGTGAATACAGAATCCGGGGGGGGGGGTCCTATCCCAGTGTGGATACAGACTCCGGGGAGGGGGGTCCTATCCCAGTGTGGATACAGACTTCGGGAAGGGGGGGGGGGGGGGCGGGGCGAGGTCTTGCATATGCAATCCTAACGCATCATCCGCTATTCTCTCGAGGGACCAGAAGTGTGCTTCGTTTGGATAGGTTTCTTCTCTTTTTTATGTTTAGAGATTAGCGCTTCTGGCGAGCGCTCGCGAGACCAAAAACTTTCTTATTGAGCGTGTTTGTTTGGCTCAAAATCTCGAGAGAATCGCAAGGGCCAGGCGAGCCCACATTCCTCGTTCATAAGAACGCGTTCGCCGTGGAGGTGGGAAGCCGAGGGAGGTGCGGAGCTCCCCCTAATTGGTGTGTTCTATGAAGTGAACAAGAAGGGCAAAGCCCACACGACTCACACCTTGAAAGGATGTGAAAAATGGTTGTTTTTAGACAACATTGTCGGCCCCTGCGACCTTGAATTTGAAGCAAAGTCAAGTAAAAATGCATGTTTTTTGACGCCTTGTCATCATACACCATCATGCCAAATTGGGTGTTGATAGACTTAATGGTCTCCGAGAAAAATATAACGTTAACGTTTTTTACGGACGACAGGACGGACAACACGGGTGACCTAGTATAAAAGTATAATTTGTGTACTTACAATGTTATGAACTTTGGAAGAGTTATAGTCCATAGTTCAGGGGTCCAATGTTACTTCAAAATATGACGCCTTGTCATCATACACCATCATGCCATATTGGGTGTTGATAGACTTAATAGTCTCCGAGAAAAATCCATCGTTAAAGTTTCTTAGGCCCCGTCGCACACTAGGCGTCCAAGCAGCCAAGCAGCCAAGCAGCTGGGGTATTTTGAACGCGCAGTACAGTGTGCGGAGGGTTAGCCGCCGGCTGATTCGGCTGCGGCGCGCCCAGGCCGCTTGCGTCCAAGCGTCAGGCGCTCGGAAGTAGGGTCGTCTCTATTTCCGAGCGCCTAGACGCTTGGACGTGGCCACCACGTGCTGCCCTGGCTTGTGTAGACAACATCCACACTCCGCCCACGTGGCCAGTCACGAAGCCACCTGCTCCACTCGTCTGCCCTGCGTCTCGTCGTCCCGGAGATCGCAGGGAAAGGCCACTTGCCCATCCCTCTGTGCTCTCTTGTCTTCACAACGGCATTAGTCTCTCCATGCACTTTCTCAGCTCCTGACTTGCTGCGTGTGTCTCTATCGAGTATCCCACTACACGAGCTCGCTACTCGCGTCTGCCACGCTCCGCTGCCCATGCTCGTCTATGGAAAAAGCCCCTCCATAGCTCTTTCTCCGCAGGAACCATTCTTTTGTCCAGACACTCCGAGGACGCCTTTCTTGTTCTTCCTCCTCTTCAGCTACTACTGCTGCGCATGCAATCAGTATCATATCCTCGTCTTTGCTATCAAGATCAACATCTTCAAACTCCGCCATCTTTTTTTTCTCGGTCAGTCTCGGTTTCTGCGCGAGACTTTCCAAATATGGCAAGTGCCGCTCGCGTCAAGCTGCGAGTGTGCGAGATGAGGACGCAAGCGGCTCACAGCTAGCGGCCAAGCGCCGTAGGACGCAAGCAGCTTGCGTCACAAATGGACGCCTAGTGTGCGACGGGCCTTACAGACGCCCGGACGCCCGGGTACCCGGACGGACGAAACGGGTGAGTACATAGACTCACTTTTGCTTCGCATGTGTCAAAAACTAATGTGATATCTGAATCCTCAGTTATTTCGTTTATAGGCAACTTCTCCACCGACTCTGGCGCCAGGGTGCAGCCTTGTTCTTCCGCCTTGGAGATGATAGGCCGTTTTTCTAGCTGCAGGAGCGGCTCACTCGTCCTCGACTAGCCATTCAGGGAGACTCGCGAGATTTTGGGCCAAAGATACGGGCGCCCAATAAGTGAACCTGTCCACGCAGGCGCTCGCGTGTGAGCGCATTTCTCGTGATCATAACAAGAATGGCAAAGCCCATATGACTCACATGCTTGACCTTGACCTTTATATGACCTTGACATTCAGGTGACCTTCAAGGTCTAAGGTCAAACAACTAAACCTAGCAATGACATCATACACTAAGAAATGCTTTACACATTTTTCCTACCAAAATACATGTGACCTTGACCCTTGAAGGTCAAGGTCATCCAAGGTCATGCAACACAAAGCTGTTAATTCAAGACATAGGAAGCACAATGGTGCTTATTGGCACTTTCTACCATGAGATATAGTCACTTTTAGTGGTTCACTACCCCATTTTGGTCACATTTCATAAGGGTCAAAGTGACCTTGACCTTAATGATATGCGACCAAATGTGTCTTATAATGAAAGTATGACATGTCTACTACAATGTTCTGAAGTATGGAAGAGTTATCCTTCCATAGTTAAGGGTCAAGGTTACTTCAAAATATGTATACAATCCAACATTAAAGAGCTCCTGTGACGAAGCAAGGTCAAGTCACCATGTATGTTTTTTGGACGCCTTGTTATCCTACGCGTCATGCTAAATTGGCTGTTGACAGACTAAATAGTCTCCGAGAAAAACCCGGATGCCCGGCCGGACGACACAGGTGAACTAGTATGAAAGTATAGCATGTGTACTACAATGTTATGAAGTTTGGAAGAGTAATCTTACATAGTTCAGGGTCAAGGTCACTACAAAATATGTATACAATGCAACATTGAAGAGCTCCTGTGACCTTGACCTTGAAGCAAGGTCAATCAAACTGATCTCAAAAGATAGGGGTTACGTTTCACTATACACCATATATAGATCAGGCATCCAATCTCAAAAACGTAAGGGAAAATTCTGAAAATGTGAAAAATGACTGTTTTTTATAAACATTTACTGCCCCTGCGACCTTGACCTTGAAGCAAGGTCAAGTCACTATGTATGTCTTTTTGACGCCTTGTCACATCATACACCATTATGCCACATTGGGTGTTGATAGACTTAAAGTCTCCGCGAAAAATCCAACGTTAAAGGTTTTTT
>JAWQFJ010009727.1:12500-26353 GCA_034096865.1 Theodoxus fluviatilis | reverse complement strand
TACATACATTCTTTTCTGGTGTGCAAAACGTTGGTGCTGTCATTCGTTGCTGATGGAAATGAACTGGATGAAACCTGATTCAACAGTAGTACTCATCTGGCAAACTGTGCAGTCCAAACCAGCCCATGCTGTCATAGCGGGTTCATCCGACCTGTTCACCGATCAGTGAAATGCAATTCTAAAAAGCGTTTTTCATAGAGAGTCGAATAAAGTTTTTGTTCATGAACAGATGCTGATAGAACAGTGTCAGTAGCCGGTTAAAGGTCGCCTTACTGAATTGTTTCTCTGGGCTGTGATCGAGTGTATGCAGATGTATGCAGCATGTGCATGTGTGTGTGTGTGTGTGTGTATGTGTCTGTTTGTGCGTGCGTGTGTGTGTGTGTGCGTGCGTGTGTGTCTGTTTGTGTGTGTGTGCGTGTACGTGTGTGCGTGTACGTGTATGTGTGTGTGTGCGCGCTATATATGTGTGTGTGAGCTCATGCGCGTGCGATTGCGTAGGTGTGTGAGCTGGGATGCTTGATGCAGTTTGAATTATTCGCCCTATGAAATCAGTCGTTGAAAAGTACAAAATTAATTGTTTTCAAAGGGAGGGAGGGAGGGAGGGAGGGAGGGAGGGAGGGAGGAGGGAGGGAGGGAGGGAGGGAGGGAGGGAGGGAGGGAGGGAGGGAGGGAGGAAGGAAGGAAAAGAGAGAGGGAGGAAGGGGAGGAAAAGGAGAGAGAGAGAGAGAGAGAGAGAGAGAGAGAGAGAGAGAAAGAGAGAAAGAAAGAAAGGGAGAGAGAAAGAGAAAGAGAGAGAGAGAGAGAGAGAGAGAGAGAGAGAACGAACTTGTTTATTTGAGAAGCCACCGGCCTGTCACAACGGAAACAGATTGAACTCATCGGCATTGAAACTGTCCACTCCGTCACGTCTTCTTTTCAGAGCGTGATATAAGAACATTGCTAATGATCTTATTACACTAGGGTCACTGCCAAATAATTGTTCCACTCTTCGAAAGTCATGAATGTGAGAAACATATTTTTCTCTAAGGTCTTCATAAACTAGGCAAACATAAAAGCATGCGGAATTCATTTTCAATTTCTTCCATACAAGCTGGACATCGGTATACATTATATGGATTGTCCCGAGAGTAACGAAATTTGTGATGTTATAATTCATTAAAGCCAGAACGAAACTGAATGTACACATCTCGGAATGTTTTTTTTAATCTATCGCATATAAATAATTATCTCTACCCCAATGCGTCTTTATTTGGCGATAAAAAGAATATCTCCCACTACTTAACACTGTTTGTTCCCAGTTGCTACGATACACCGAGACAATGCGGTTCTTCAATTCTCTTATAAGTTCTCTTTCATTGCGTACTGTCTGAGAGACCCATGTGTGCTCAAAACCATATTTACATAATATCTCCTTAATCTGGTATGCCTAATTCTGTGAAGAGAGAGAGAGAGAGAGAGAGAAATAGAGAGAGAGAGAGAGAGAGAGAGAGAGAGAGAGAGAGAGAGAGAGAGACACAGAGAGAGAGAGAGAGAGAGAGAGAGAGAGAGACAGAGAGAGAGATGGGGAGGAGGAATAAAACAGAGCGAGAGCAGCTGACTCTCTGACTCACCGCTGAGATGGCAAAATCCCTCCAGGAGAGGACGCTTTTAGCTACGGGAACCAAATTTACACTCACCGCCTCCAGGAATAGTCCCGTCTCGGGCAGCCAGGATGAACTGGGAATCGGTGTCAGGTTACACGAGGATCCCAGAGAAAGTTGTTCCACGGTGAAAGCAGGTTTGGCAGAGATGGAGAGCAGTGAGAGGGCCCGCTTTAGAAGACGGAGAGGAGATGGGAGGAGGAGGGAGCTGAAGCGTGTGTGTGTGTGTGTGTGTGTGTGGTGTGTGTGTGTGTGTGTGTGTGTGTGCGTGCGTGTCTTTCTCCCTCTCCGTACATATGTATGTGTTAGTATGTATGCGCCTGTATGTGTGAGCACATGTATGTGTGCATTGGCGACTGTGGGTATGCTTGTGTGTGTATGTACAGGCGTGTACGTGAATACAATCGCAATACAGCAATAGAGGGATGTGTTTGTAATGGCGAATTTGAGGTCAATATGCAGTAAAAATATATCATGAAAAAAGGTAACAGGAAACAGAAAAGACAATAGTTATTAGTTTTTTTATACTGGGTGTTTTAATTAACTGTCATTTTACCCACCACCACCCTACCACCACCCCCACCCAACTTCACCCCCACCCCCACCCCACCCTCACCCCCATGGTTTGCAGTTGTTTTTCGTTGGTATGGGTTTAATCCTCCACCTGGCATTTATCCGCTTCTGTTGCATCGTACTTTCTACATTACCCAGAGCCAGCTCTTGTTTAACAACAAATGAGCACAACCTCACAATGAGCTTGTCCGCGGAAGTCCTCCCTGTAACGCTGTGTGTACCTCGTTCAGCATACAACTTCATCGACCGGCGTTTGTATCGAGGCAGTGACTTGACAATCATGAGCGTGTCTGCACTTGTAAACAGTTGAGTAGTTAATGATTTGTCATTCTTGTCAGTTTGTACGAATGTTTCAATTCCTCCGCCCACCTAAATGAGAAACTGTGCAGTGGACTCTATGAGACAGTGAAGACAATGTGTGTGTGTGTGCGTGTGTGTGTGTGTGTGTGTGTGTGTGTGTGTGTGTGTGTGTGTGTGTGTGTGTGTGTGTGTGTGTGTGTGTGTGTGTGTGTGTGGTGTATGTGTGTGTGTGTGTGTGTGTGTGTCTGTGTGTGTGTCTGTGTGTGTGTGTGTGTGTGTGTGTGTGTGTCTGTGTGTGTGTGTGTGTGTGTGTGTGTGTGTGTGTGTGTCTGTGTGTGTGTGTGTGTGTGTGTGTGTGTGTGTGTGCGTGTGTGTGTGTGTGTGATTCTTGATATTACTAAATTACGACACACGAGTATTGCCTCTGTGCAAAGTGTCTTTGTGGTCATCTTGGAATGCAGACATAAACAAAAAATGAAACACAGTTACTCCAAGACGTTTGTCCTAAAGGAGGCGGGGTCACTGACGTCTGCTTTCAACTGCTTGCTGAAGGATTGGTCAAGCGGCCCAGTGACCAGGGGGTAAAGTGTAACACACTCTAGACAGGGGGGATAAGTCGCTACATAAAACCATACCTTTATCTTTTTACCTTTCACTCTTCGGTTTGCCATTAGGGGATACTTTCCCAAATACGTATTTATCAATTGTGTTTTAAAACTCAATGTCCATTTCTGTCCATTTCTTGATTTGATGCTGTTATAGCAAATGGCCATTTGGTCAATGGCAGTGAAGAACATTAAGGGCTTTAAGAATCCACACGAGGCAGATTTGGATTGTAGAGAGAAAGACAGTACATGTATAGACAGACTGCCATGGTTTGCCATGTGGATTCTAAGTCTACAAATTTTGTGCATGAACTCGGGCATCATACACCTCGACGTCCGCAGAGGCCCAGGGTTCTGTGCGTAAGAGTGACGCAGAGCTACATGGTCGGTGCCGGGCCGTCAAACTTTAGCTCTACCCAGGGCACTTTATCACAAAGTCTATCCAGGCCTGTATCCAAAAAACCATCCCTGCCTCCAGTTCCCCTTTATCCTCATCCCTCTCTCCCTCCCGTCCTCCCTCCCTCCCCACCTCAGCCTCCGCCTCTGATCTCCGAGCACTGCCGCAGACCCCGGAAGATCTCGGCGCGGTCGGTTGCCCGGAGAGGAAGAGGGAAGCATCCTGAGAGCGGAAGAGGAGGGCGAGGAAAGGCGTACAGTGCTTGCTCACCATTTCTCTGTTTCGCACCGTGAGGGCGCGGAGAGAGGAAATCAGGCAAGTGCTGGAGTAAGGCGTCGTAGTGATTGTTGCCGTAGTGACAGGAAGCCAGTCCTGCCGCGAAAAGCAGTGGAATGCTGATGCTCAGGTGAGGGACTTGCTGACTGCTTCTCTGTGCAGGTGGCCAGTCACAGCCTGTCAGGATTAGACTCGAGCGAACAGGATTGGTTGCGGAGCGTTGTAGCTTCGTTCCAATTTCAGTGAGCAATCGTTTGCCTGCAGAGTAGTGCCTGAAGGGACAGCGGAACTTTGTCTTCTAACTGCGGAGAAACAAAGCGTTTGGTCCATCTATCAAAACTGTTTTGATGCAGGACGTCACAGAACTGTTCTGGCGAAGTAGCTTGTCCTCAGGCGCTGCCCAGTTTGTTGCTGGGGTTGCCATTGAAGTCAGGTGTTGAGGTCAGCTGTTGAAATCAGCTGTGAACGCCAGAGGTACAGATCTGCTTTTGAACA
Organism: Theodoxus fluviatilis; assembly: GCA_034096865.1. Classification (NCBI taxonomy): domain Eukaryota; kingdom Metazoa; phylum Mollusca; class Gastropoda; order Cycloneritida; family Neritidae; genus Theodoxus; species Theodoxus fluviatilis. The sequence goes on along the minus strand of JAWQFJ010009727.1, from coordinate 22,067 downwards.
CAACTGCGGGAGTCACGTGAGGGGTAATTAGTCGTTGGGAAGCTGGGAAGGAAGTCACTGTGGAAATCAGCTAGAAGGAAGTTACTGTGGAAGTAGCTGTGGAAGGAAGTCACTGTGGAAGTAGCTGTGGAAGGAAGTCACTGAGGAAGTAGCTGTAGAAGGTAGTCACTGTGGAAGTAGCTGTGGAAGGAAGTCACTGTGGAAGTAGCTGTGGAAGGAAGGTGCTGTGGAAGGAAGTCACTGTGGAAGGAAGGTGCTGTGGAAGGAAGTCACTGTGGAAGGAAGGTGCTTCAGAAGACAGCAGCGCGCTTCCGGCGATGTGCCAACACCTTGCCCAGCCTACCACGTGCTGACGTCATGGAAACCGCGATGGATGTCTTCCGTGCTCAGAGCGACTGACCCCTGACCCCCGTGGCCTCCTAAACGCTGAACTTTTTCCCTCTCTAGCCCCCCCTCCCCTCCCCCCCTCCCCGCCCTCCCCCACACACCACCTCCACCCACCCGTCATCCTCTGCATCAAGTTTACATAGCCAACCTCTTTCTAAGGCGTCCTCGAACTTTTCCCCTAACATACAGCGGAATTCTCCCACCTCTGTCCCAGTTCCTTCCCCTACCCCTCCAGCCTCCTGCTCGGGGTCTGGGTGCATCTTTGGTGCAAGTCCCGGTCGTTGTTATCTACTCACACTCCATCCCGACAGGGAGAGGACGGAAGCGGAACTGCACCAGCTGAACTAATCCAGGCGAACTCGTCCAAGCTGTCAGCTGCGAGGCAAGCGTTCGCTGTGCTGTCTGAGGAGCGGGGAAGAAGAACGGAAACATCGCGTGCTGGGCAGGGTCTCTGGAGTTGGTGTCCTGCACTCAGCGTGAGGCTCCTACTCTCGCCTTCACGGCACCAAGACTCCGGTTTTTCCGCGAGCGCCTGCGCTACTTTGATTGATCTTCACGTCTGCACCACCTTGTTTCGCTGCAAACCTCGCCTTGGCAAGAACCTTCCGCTATTGGATAAATTCTCAACATCTCCCCCACTGGTTCTCTCAGTCCGCAGGAAGCTGAAAGAAGCTTCTGTAACAACACATTTAGAATCGGTGTGTCTGGAGCAAACTATTTCAGAAGACGTGCGGAATTCCAGTCTCATCCGTTGCGAGCCAAAACCCATCGAACAAGCGTTTCATCTTGACGAGTGTAGAGCCACATTACGTTAGGGGCGCCGGTACGACTGTCCCTGTAGTCTTCAAGCGGAGAGGGAAGGCCAAAGTGGGGCTTGCCTGACGTACAGTAAGGGTTCGTGCTTGATGGGACGAGCTTGGAAATCCTCAGCCCATATCTGTCTGTCCTTGGTATCTGGGTACTGGAGGTCCACCCTCACTGTTGAGGGAGTCCCAAGCTCTACGTCAGTGCAGAAGTTTGTGTGCAGCATTTCGTGAACTGAGAGGCGCCAATTACAGGTTCTAAAGGACCAGGTTTTTAATTTTCTGTTCATGAACCTTCTGGGAAGTGTTCCAGAAAAACTTTGAGCCAATAACATTAGCAGCTTGGATCTTTATATTATTTTTGAAAAACACCTGTACGAGCCGTGTTCCTGTTTGAACCTCACCGCGCAAGACCTCGAGAAACGAAGAGTGGGCAATCAAGGTAGTTTTTTTAGGACAAGCAGCTGATCGCGTATATGTCTTCTTTGGAGCATACACGTCTAGTTGATTCGGAGTTTTGGAAAGGTAGGATACTCGTTGTTCTTACCTAGATCATCCATTCGAAGAGACAGTTAAACTGACTTACATCACTCCTTAATGAAGTCTTCATTTCTCTGAGAGCCGCTGATGGCGCCAGTTGTATGGGCAGGTGCCACCATATCAGAGTTCTGAACAGAGAGCTGAAACCCTGCGGGGGACACTTATATTATCAGTTTACGCCTCAAGCATTCTGTAGCATTAAAACCTTGAGCCGGTTTCCACGGTTACCTGAGCACTTCGCCATCTTCGCCACGCCCTTCTCAGCCTGCACGCAGACAGACTGAAGGTCTGGCCCGGGGCCCGTAGTTCTGGTGGTTTCTGGCCAAGTCTTGCTTGAATTTTTGTTGAGAGTGCCGGCAGCCTTGCCGTGGTGTGTGCTGACGTGGGCAGGCGTTTGTCTGGCAGTGGTGCCAAGTGTGCCAGCAGCCCCAGACGCAGTCCCGTCTCTGGTCAGAGTCCTCCGGGAGTGGTAGTGCTGTCTCTGCCGCGAGGACCATCGCTGCAGCATACTCTCTCCTGCACAGCTGCAGCATACCCTCTTCTGCACAGCTGCAGCATAGTGTTGAGGCGTGGTTCAATCTTAATCCCTAAGCTCACATGAAGTATTGCAGAGTAGCGTAAATAGAGCATTTCCCCTGAAGCATAACTTGAGCATTGCCGCGAGATTTCAGTGCAGCACAGTTTTCGAGCGAACATCTGGAGCATAGCCTCTGTGACGTAACTGAAGCAGTGATTCGTGTTCCAGAAGCAAGTGTTTAGCTAAAATCACGGGAACAGAATCGCAGAAACAGCGCTTGTGCAGTATTACAAGTTCGGCAGTTCCACTCGTGTCAAGAAAAGCGAGGTCTTTAGTACTCACGTGACTGAAGCATGTCCTTAGTGGTGGGTTACGACCTGTGGCTTTAGTAGCGCTACTAAACCGGTTATCTTTGTGGCACTTAACGGGAGGTGTCTTCAGAAAGCTCGCGTATCACTGGGATAGCTCTGGGAACATTGCGTCCAACAGCATCGCTACAGCTGCTGAAAGAACATTTCCAGAGTAGAATTAAGTATCACTGAAAAGTACTCTCAGAGTTTTCAACAGGAGGATTTGCTGACTGTTCGAGTGAGCAGAAGTGCCTTGCTTGATTTCTCTGACAGCTGTAAACTGACAGCTTTCTTTCACGTAGAAGCACTCCTTTGATCGCCATCGAGAAACCTATTGGCGGATTTCCTTGTTTTTATGCACCGTTGGTAAACAAGATCTGGACTATATCGGATTTCCAGGTCACGCAGAACAATCAAAGCACCCGATAAAGGAAGACACAAGTTAAACCTTGGCTTTCCGAACGAAGCAAGCAAATCGCTACCGGCTTGAACACCGTGTCACGAGGGGGGGAAGGGCCCTTGTTTCAAGACGTGATCTGCGATCTGAGAGCAAGGCTTTGTGCAACACTCGGGAGAGCAGCCCAGCGCCACCATGCTGGACCACTGCACAGAGCAAGCCTCGGCACACCAGGGACAGTCCCCCTCCGCCTCAGCCTGCCCCTCCCCCGGCACCCCCAAGTCGGTAAGGCTTGGCACGGACTGACTGATTGACAGAGATTGTGGAGGTTGTGCATGGCTGAGTGACTGTCTCAATGACTGATGCATCGATGCAGCGACCGATAGCTCAATAGTTGGTTTGCAGGATGGATGATTTGACAGGTGACTTGATGGCCGGCTGGCTGACTGGCTGATTGGCTGGTTTTCTGGCTTTCTGGTCGGGAGGATGTGTCCTGGCTGTCTGGAAAGTTTGAGTGAGTGAGTGAGTGAGTGAGTGAGTGGGTGAGTGGGTGAGTGAGTGAGTGAGTGAGTGAGTGAGTGAGTGAGTGAGTGAGTGAGTGAGTGAGTGAGTGAGTGAGTGAGTGAGTGAGTGAGTGAGTGAGTGAGTGAGTGAGTGAGTGAGTGAGTGAGTGAGTGAGTGAGTGAGTGAGTGAGTGAGTGAGTGAGTGAGTGAGTGAGTGAGTGGGTGGGTGGGTGGGTGATTGAGTAATTGATTGATCAATCGATCGATCGATTGATCTATTTCCCTTGAGGTGATTTATGTCGTGACATTATATAAAATTGCATGTGCTACTCAATACCCTTGTTAGTGCACAGCCACTCCCAGGCCATCACGTCAAAGTGCCACTTGTCACGCTCAAGGCATTTGCTTTGTCCAGTCACTGTCGGAAAGCCCTGCAAGAGATGCATGAGAATGATTGGTTGTGGAATTATGGCAACATTGCTGTGGTTTTCCTCTCGTACTCATAACATTCTCACCGGCAGTGTTGGGGTCAGTCAAAAATAGGCCATTTCCAAAGCAAGGCTATTAATTCATGACGTGCCGTCCCTTCATTAATGCCATGGGTGTTTTGATACAATGCGAGCACGCTGTACACGATACCCGATGGAGAACGGGCACATTTAAATCAGTTGCCATAACACGCGTCTTCAAACAGTTAGGAAGCAGTCCACGACCATCAATCTGCCGTTCCGTAGTGGAATTTCCTGCCATTTGTTTTGACGTTGCCGCTAACGTCATTTGGAATGAACTGAGGTTGTCATTGGGACAGACAATGAGGACACTACGGAACGCTAATGAAGCACTGTTTGTTTCGTATCTCCTGCACTGCACTATAAAACGTCAGCCTCTCCGTAAGTGACCTTGCATCCTGTGCTGACAGTCTGTGACCTCATCAAAGTAGGCAGTGATAGCTGCAGCTTCTGAAATCTGTAGAGCTGCTGGGGTGACCAGCATTGTAGCAGCTAATGTCACTGCTGACACAATGGGGCAGTGGTAGCTGGAGGCACTGAGTCTGTAGAGCCGCCGATGCTACTAAAAAAAACTGTAGTGGTTATGGTCACAGTTGAAGTTACCGCACAGTAGTAGCTGCAGCCACTTAATCTACTGAACTGCGGGAGCTACTGAAATTCCACAAGCTACTGACTTTGCTGGATGTGCTGGGGTGCCTGAATTATTGAAGAAACTGTTTTCTAATCCTGATGGACCATCCGAAACCGCTGTAGGTGCCAAGCTGCCAGACACGGGCTGGAAAGCCGCTGTGGACTGGCGGAAGTCTGAGAACACCGAGTCATGCGCGCTCAGGGAACAGCTCAGCTCGCAGGAGCTGTGGCACGTAAGTTTGGTGTGGGTAAATTTTTTTTGTCTAATGGTGTACTCCATCTTTGAATTGAGTTGATATGGTAGTAGATCGTTGCTCCATTTTATCATCTATCTATCTATCTATCTATCTATCTATCTATCTATCTATCTATCTATCTATCTATCTATCTATCTATCTATCTATCTATCTATCTATCTATCTATCTATCTATCTATCTATCTATCTATCTATCTATCTATCTATCTATCTATCTACTACCTACCTACCTACCTACCTACCTACCTACCTACCTACCTACCTACCTACCTACCTACCTACCTACCTACCTACCTACCTACCTACCTACCTACCTACCTACCTACCTACCTACCTACCTACCTACCTACCTACCTACCTACCTACCTACCTACCTACCTACCTACCTACCTACCTACCTATCTATCTATCTATCTATCTATCTATCTATCTATCTATCTATCTATCTATCTATCTATCTATCTATCTATCTATGAGAGAGAGAAATGAGTTCCTCACGTGTTTTCTTTTCGACGCTGGACAGGGTTTAATCCTCTCTTTTTTTTCCGCGAGGAAGTGTCAACATTTTCAATCGACTCGCCATTCCGAGCTCCGTCTTTCCTCCTAACATGTTCATCTTTCGAACATCCGGCCTGTCATCCCATGATTTCAAGAAGCATTCATTTTTCTGTGTTCAACTTTATCGTTACGTTGACATTTTCATTCTGTGTCCAATGCAAGTGACGAAGCGAAGTGCTACATCTGACTCGGTCTCGACGAATCTGGTACATTTTTTCAAGATGCGCAAATCGCAATATGGTGAGATTTAAGAATGAAATGAAAAGAGCTATTTCTCTTTACCAGGGAAAACATCTCAGTACTTTCTCTGTCGCCTCGGGGTTCGCGTCGATTTCAGCAGACGTGGCTCCAATGCGCCATTTCGATTTTGCCCAGTTTTTTTAGACACTCGCACACTGGACCAGCACTGCACACTGGACCAGTACTGCACACTGCACAGCACTGCACACTGGACCAGTACTGCATACTGGACCAGTACTGCATACTGGACCAGTACTGCACACTAAACCAGTACTGCACACTGGACCAGTACTGCATACTGGACCAGTACTGCACACTGGACCAGTACTGCACACTGGACCACTACTGCACACTGGACCAGTACTGCACACTGGAACAGTACTGCACACTTGGCCAGTACTGCACTCTGGACCAGTACTGCACACTGCACAATACTGCACACTGGATCACTACTGCATTCTGGACCACTACTGCACTATGGGCCCCTACTGCACTCTGGACCACTACTGCACTTTGGACCACTACTGCACTATGGACCACTACTGCACTATGGACCACTACTGCACTATGGACCACTACTGCACTATGGACCACTACTGCACTATGGGCCTCTACTGCACTCTGGATCACTACTGCACTTTGGACCACTACTGCACTATGGACCACTACTGCACTATGGACCACTACTGCACTATGGACCACTACTGCACTATGGGCCCCTACTGCACTATGGACCACTACTGCACTATGGACCACTACTGCACTATGGACCACTACTGCACTATGGGCCCCTACTGCACCATGGACCACTACTGCACTTTGGACCACTACTGCACTATGGACCACTACTGCACTATGGACCACTACTGCACTATGGACCACTACTGCACTATGGACCACTACTGCACTATGGACCACTACTGCGCACAGATAAGACGCCATAAACTGTCACGCCGCATTAGCGTAGAGGGATGCTCCTCACACACTCGAGTTAGACACCGCTGTTCGGCCATTTTGGCTTCGTTGTCGGGATTGACGCTGGACAAGAAACCTCGTCTGCCTTTAGGATTGCAAGTAACAAATCTGGCAGGATTGAATTGGGTTCGAATCGATTCGATTCGAAGGATCGGATTGGATCGGACCGGATTGGATTGAAATGGATTGGATTGGAATGATGAGATTTTACGGTCTTTCAGCTTTTGTAGGCCATATGAGGTCATTGACCACAAAAATCACTACAGCCGGTTTGAGTAAGAGCAGATTATCTAATGGTTTCTCCGGTCATTCGCCTCTTACAAATCGCGTAGGGAAACTGCGACGGGTCTATTCTTACCCCCAAACAACGGGGGGGGGGGGGGGGGGGGGGTGCGCTGGCTGAGGACAGAGATGACAGGGCGAGGAACCCAGACGAAACAAGACAGGGCGCTGCCGTTTTTATCGTCGTTAGCATTCCACCCAGACTGTCGAACTCTTCAGACAGGTAAGACGAGAAGAATCCCAGCAGCGCGCACCCTGGTGGCGGAGAAACGTGACGTCATGCATCACGTGCACAACGCCACCTGGCGTCGAAATTCGGCAGCCACGATTGATTGCGTCACTGTAGGTGCATGCAGCGAGCAGCTTTCAAACCACATACCCACACCCACCCACACACCCCTCCCTCGTTTCTCTCTCTTCTGCCCTCTACCCCTTTCTCTCGTCTGTCTCAGTCCACTCATCCCCACCCCCGTTCTACTCCAACCTTTCACCTTCTCCTCTTTTTGATGCTGGTCTGTTCGCAGTCTGGGACTTCCCAACTCCCCTTACCTCATCCCTGATCCGCCCACTGCCAGACACCAGAAATAGCAGTTCCACCTCAGCGTACACCGCCACAGATGCTGGCGGCTTGTGGTACGCTGTATCCTCCATGATGGTGTCCAGGTGATGCTGGGAGTGCTCTGCCCTTTGTCATCAGCATTTGGGCGAGAGTGACTTCTACAGTGACTGGAACATACCATTCTTACACTCCTTAAAGACAGATGGGATGGAGGGAGGGGGGGGGGATAAATAAAAAAACTTTGATTGTGGTTGTAACGTTTCTCCCGAGATGATTGGGATGCTTTCTAGAACCATTTTGTCATTGGTTTTTAAACAGGCTTCACTAGTCTCCAATGAATGTATCTGGAAAGGGACAGGAAAAAAACGAGGCTACTGGGTGATAATTTGAAGAAGAGATCAATACCAACCTCAGCCTCTTTTTTCCCCCCAGCAGGGGATTTGTGTGAAATATAAAATTGGCTTCGCTGTCTTCTTTTTACCTCCGTCTAGCTCCATCCCCGTTCCTACACCCACGTCTCAGCCACCCAACCTTAATCCCTTTGGGTGCCCCCACTGACGTCAAAGCTGGCGATGGGCTGCCTTCCCGTTTGAGATGAACGTTTTGGACTCCACCCCACTCTCGTCTCTTCTTCCCACCCCTCCCCCTCCCTTTCACCCCACCATCTTCGCCCACCTCCTCCCCCCACTAGCTCAACTCTCCCCCCCCCCCTACCTGCCTCCCACGAGAAGCAGAGTGGAGGCGCATTCTGGCTGGGAGCCTTTTCTCACCCGCCCGGCTTGAGCTTGCAGCCAGTGGAGGGAGTCAGTCAGTCCTGGCCTTTTTTCTGCGAAGATCTTGTGGTTGAGAGCTAGTCACTCCGTCTCTAGTTCAACGTGGGACTCATTTTTCCACAAGGAGTTCTTCATTGAAGTAACACGGTTTTCACTGTAGTGTCATTGCCACTTTCATTCAAGTTGGTATGTACCTTCTTGATCGACTTTCCGTCACTGAAGAAGATTTGCTACCCGGCCAGATTCACGGATTAACCCCTGTCTGTTTCTGGTGAGAGGATTGTGTTTGCGTCTCCTGGTTTTTCCACATCTGAACGTCCGCCATCAGGGGGAATTAGAGCTTATACCCTGACTGGAGAACGTCTCTGCGACGAAACTGTATACGGTCTTTGGTGGTCAGCTCCCAGCGTAGATCACAAACTGGCTGGCGGTGTGACAGTGGTGAGTACCCGCTTGGAGACAACCGTCTACCCGCATGTGGATGCTGCACTTTCCCTATGGATAGTAGGCATTGGTGATGCAACTCGCCCTCGAAGTAGACAGTCTGCGGAATAAATGCAGCCTATGAAGTAGAGGCAAGCCAGAGAGTAAAGGCAAGCTAGAGAGTGGAGGGAAGCTAGAGAGTGGAGGCAAGCTAGAGAGTGGAGGCAAGCTAGAGAGTGGAGGCAAGCTAGAGAGTGGAGGCAAGTTAGAGAGTGAAGGCAAGCTAGAGAGTAAAGGCAAGCTAGAGAGTAAAGGCAAGCTAGAGAGTAAAGGCAAGCTAGAGAGTGAAGGCAAGCTAGAGAGTGGAGGCAAGCTAGAGAGTAAAGGCAAGCTAGAGAGTGGAGGTAAGCTTGAGAGTGGAGGCAAGCTAGAGAATGGAGGCAAGCTAAAGAGTAAAGCTAGAGAGTGGAGATAAGCTTAAGAGTAGAGAAAAGCTAGTAAGTTGAGGCAAGCTAAAGAGTAGAGGCAAGTTAGAGAGTAGAGACCAACTAGAGAGTAGAGGCAAGCTAAAGAGGAAAGCTAGAGAGTGGAGGTAAGCTTGAGAGTAGAGGCAAGCTAGTGAGTAGAGGCAAGCTAGAGAGTGGAGGCAATTTAGAAAGTAGAAACAAGCTAGAAATAGAGGCAAACTAGAGAGTGGAAACAAGCTAGAGAGTAGAGGCAAGCTAGAGAGTAGAGGCAAGCTAGAGAGTAGAGGCAAGCTAGAGAGTAGAGGCAAGCTTGTAAATAGAGGCAAGCTAAACAATATAGGCGAGCTAGAAAGTAGAGGCAAGTTAGATAGTGGAGGCAAGCTATGTATGTATTTT
>JAWQFJ010009727.1:0-2500 GCA_034096865.1 Theodoxus fluviatilis | reverse complement strand
ACACACACACACACACACACACACACACACACACACACAGATACGAGCGCGCACACACACACACACACACACACACACACACACACAGATACGAGCGCACACGCACACACACACACACACACACACAGAGGCAGACAAAGAAATAGTATGACGAGGGAGTGAGCGAGAGAGAGAGAGAGAGAGAGAGAGAGAGAGAGAGAGAGAGAGAGAGAGAGAGAGAGAGAGAGAGAGAGAGAGAGAGAGGGGGGGGGTAAATATAAACAGTTTTATTGCCGTGAGACTGATAAGGAGACCCATTTCAGCTGTCGTTGAGAGGAATCATCAAACCTCTCTGTTTTGCTGTATCTCCAACCTCATGTCTGTGTGCGTGCGTGCGAGCGTGTGTGTGCGTGTGCGTGCGTGCGTGCGTGTGTGTGTGTGTGTGTGTGTGTGTGTAATTGGGTCCATCGCGTGCATAGGAACCCATTCTTGCATCTTCATAACTGTCCTCGATACCAGTTTTCCTAATGGAATTATCTCCCTTACCCCACACCACTGCACGCTGCGGGGTTAGACCGAGTCATCTCCCCTCGCCGCCAGCTGCCGCTGTGGACTGGTTGTGTGCCTGGAGTACGAGCCGACTGAAATAGACAGCAGTGCGGATGAGACAGGAATGTACGTGTCGAGGGCAGAAGGGCGAGCAGGAGGAGGGAGTGAGAGAGGAACTTCGATCACTCAGACAAGGCAGGTGGTGTGGCAAGTAGCAGCATTGCATTGCTGTGTTTGTCTGCACTGGGAACAACCTGGATAGCGTGTGCGTCCTCTCTCTCTCTCTCTCTCTCTCTCTCTCTCTCTCTCTCTCTCTCTCTCTCTCTCTCTCTCTCTCTCTCTCTCTCTCTCTCTATTTTATTGACGAACACGCTTCTATGAAAAAGAAACGTGTACGTCATCCAACGCTTCCACCATGGATGACAAAGGACGTAATGTTAGCAATGACGGTGATAAATCGATTAAGAAAAAAATGGAGATTTCCCATCTTACAAAAAACAGCTTAATTTTGGTAAGAGTCTGGTGAGAAAAGCTAAAAGAGAATATGTTCAAAGGTTATAGAAGATAATAAGGAAAGCCATCAATACCTTTACTAATCGAAACAAAGTTAAATCTGCTGTAGCATCTTTGACAGTTAATGATGAATGCAATGCCCACTTTCTTTCTGTGGCCCAAAAATTATTACAGACTGTCAATGTGCAAAGTAACCTTGCCGGAGAATTGATTTTGAGTTATTTTTGCAAAGGAAGATTGTCAGAGTCGAAAGAATTTGAGATACCACTTCTTGGCATTCATGAAGTTGGCATATTTCTTTAGAAGATGAATACGAAATCAGTTGGACATGATGGTATTAACATCTTCATTTTGAAAATTTATATTCCATACATTGTTGAATCTCTCATTCACACACACACACACACACACACACACACACACACACACACACACACATATATATATATATATATATATATATATATATATATATAATATATATATATATATATATATATAATTTGTGTATCATCAATCACACGTTCCCCGATGAATAGAAAATTGCGATGGATGGATGGATATCGTTTTACGGCCTATCAGCCTTTGAAGGCTATGTAAGGCCATTAAGCACGAAAATCATTAGAGCAGTTTAGAGTAAACGTAAAGCCAGTCACGGTGTCCCTAGTTATTCGCCTCTTACGAATCGCGTAGGGAGACGCGGCGGGTCAATTCTCACCCGTGGCCCACAGGAGGAGGAAAATAGCGAAAGTTATTCCTTTACTAAAAATGAAGACCCCTTTGAATATTGATGATTTTAGACCAATTACAATGCTTTCTATACTATCAAAGCCACTTGAAAAGCATGTTCACAAGCCTTTGATGGCATATCTGGATAAACATGATCTACTGTATTCTCGTCAATCGGGTTTCCGGCCAAAACATTCTTGCCACACAGCAATAACTCGATTGATTGATTCTTGGCTATGTGCCATTAACACGTGAAATTATTTCCATCATTCTTAAAAGACAGACAGCAGTATGTCTATTTCAATGGACATGCTTTTTTTGTGGCTATTTACAAGTGGGTGTGCCACAAGGTTCTGTCTTAGGTCCTCTTTTGTTCTGCCTATTCATCAATGACCTACCAATACATATCTCTGATAAAGAGGGTACATGTGATAAGTTTGCTGATGATGTAACACTTTCAACCTCAGGTGTCAGGACTGAATGTGTGGCAGTAAAACTTCAAGGGAGCCTGGATGAAATACGTTCCTGGTGCTCTTCGAATCATATGGTCATTAATCCTTCCAAAACGAATAATATGGTGATAACTACGAGACAAAAAACATCAAATATATCCTTTATCTTTCTCTCTTTTTCTTGATTCTTTGAGAATCGAAAAATTGTTAAGCACACAGTTATTTGGTGTCATATTGATGATAATTTATAGCATCAACAGTGTTATTTTGTAATCAAT
>JAWQFJ010009726.1:5000-11982 GCA_034096865.1 Theodoxus fluviatilis | reverse complement strand
ACTGTGCATGAAATGGGATTATTCAAAATTTATTGCAATCACGAGACATTCCATGCATGAGTGTCAATCTTCAAGAAAGTGAAAGAAAAAAGACAAAAAAGGAGAATACGTGTAGAGAAAAAAAAGAGAAAAAAAGAACAACACCGATGGACACTGCACCACACAAATCCTTGCAACTGGTGAGTGGGCATTGGGTGATTTCCAGTTTTGTCATCAGGCAATCAGTGATGTTGCAGAAGACACAGGAAGCACACACAGTTAGTGGGGCAGCAGGGTGGGGTGGCCCAGTGTGAGCAGTCAAGCAGTGAGAGTGGAGAAGCTCGGAGGCACGAGTCCATTTCAGGAAGGAAGTAGTACGGTGCAAGCAGAGGGCAGTGCAATAGTCCAGCAATTGCTGATCATGTTCACCGATGCTATACTGGGAAGCTTCGGGATTATCGATCGGGTTTGCTGCAGAAAAGGAACAGGCATTAGCACGTCAGAAAAGAAGTGCTCACAGCGCAGATTTTGGTTTAGAACAGCAGGGTCAAGGTCTGATGAATGAACGTTCTACAAGGCATAAATTACTGCCCCATCCAATCATGTTTCAAGATGAAGAGAGAGAGATGAGACGAGAGAAGATGAGAGAAGACGAGAGAGAGAGCAGATGAGAGAGGAGAGAGAGGAGAGAGAGAGAGAGAGAGAGAGATCGAGATCTTTAAAGACTACATTGCTAATGTGAGTGTGGGATGTGTAATATATCGTTTACTGTAGACTTTCTCAGTCCTGTTTCCGACATGAAGACAAGGTAATTTTTCCCCATTAAAAAGTAATAAAAACTGAAATAAATAGATAGATAAAAAAAAAACACACAAAAGGATTAGATTACAAATAAATGACACCAATAGAAAATAAACAAGAAAATGTCTTACAAGATCTTATTTTGTTTCCAGTCAATTGGTGAGAGAAATATAAGTTCATGCATAGGTATGCTACCCAAATCTTCACAACCACCTTTCTATCAAATCAAGTTTTAATTTGAGGGCTGATGACAATGATAGGATGGAGGCAAGGCCGAGAAAAACCAGATAAGTACACATGTATGGCTTCTGCAGCTGTTGCAAAATATCTAAAAGTGTAATTTTCAGATGACTGGAAGACGGGAATGCATGAAAACCCACCCAATTATCTGTTATGCAACAGTTGTTTTTGTCTTGCAAGAAGAGGTAATTGTGAAGTCATGCATTAAGATCTATCACTATGTTCTGGTTCCAGGAAATTTCATTACATGTACCTCTTTCACAATCTCTTTATCTGAGAGCTCCATTGAAGATGACCTAAACTCCAATCCATGTCTTTTACAAAACTACCCCAAATCAATTGTGACTTTATAGTGACACAAAATGTACTTTTAATCTTTGAAGACATTTCCAGAGAAATAATAAAAAGCCTTGACAGCAGTGATTTGAAATATTGGCAGCCTAACTTGAGTTCCTTATGAAGCACACCATTAAAATTGAACTATGTAAAGTGCCAAGTGTTCATTACTGAAGCATTTATGATCTTTGGCCACATTAGTCATGCTACCTGCACAGATCATAACAATGATACACCATTCAAAACACTGATGCATTTCACTTTCAGAAAAAGTGTCTCCTGAGAAACTGTGATGTTATTTTGACATTTTGATTATTTTCAATTTGCCAATCTATAGTTGCTAAAATGTGAAAAAGAAATGCAAACAGTCTTGATAAATTTCAGCAGCTTTTCTTCTCTGCTGTTCAAACCTTTTGTGTAAAGAAAATACATGAATTACATTTAGAATGAAAATTCTTTCAACATACAAATAAACTATTTTAATGAAATAATGTCAAAGAAAGAATGAGGCACAGCAAAACAGTTGCAGATATTCATCTCTCTATCTATAAATGCTTATCAAAATAATTGTTATCAGGTGAAGCACTGATCAATTAAAGATATTGTTCATTCAATTAGTAGTTTCTTGTTATTAAACAAATATGTTCTAAACCAGATTTGAAATAATATACTATGCTATAGCTGCATGCAAACAGATCTATTTATAAATGAGAAACAAATGAATTAAGATAAACATGCTCTAATGTGCCCGTGACAAAACTTTGCCACTTCTACAAGCTGAGATGGGTGATCTTAAAAGGTTTGCTAATATATTCATAAACAATAAAGAAAATATTACAATAGACTTATATATTGATTCTTTGTACCTTTATTTAAGAAAAAAAGAGGACATATGGCTTGGAGTTCTATCTGACTACTGTACAATTGACAGTTTAAAATCAATAATACCAGTGGTGATTGTATTGTTGATATGCACTTGGAAGTCTTCTATCCTTGCATCACAACAAGTGACAAGTGATTATGCTTCACAAACATATTCAAGTATTCATGCATACATCAGATATGTATTCGTCTGTGATGGAAAATTATCATCCAGCAATGGGAAGACATTTTCATGAAGTCTTCACAGTAACAGTGAAAAAGTTTTTATTGATGAAACATTTAAGACATTCTGATCTGATTCAATTTCAAGACAGTGTAGAACTGTACAAAATATAACATGACAACCAAAATTTACAGAACTGCAAAATATCAAGTTCACCAAAGTCAAAACAAATTAAAAACAAAACAAAACAAAGGAAACGGTTTCAACATTGCCATCACATAAAAAGAGAATCTACACACAATAACAACTGCACAAAACTAAACCAGTTGAGATTTTCCCCCATGGGTTCAGGTTAACTTATGATAAGTGATGCCATGCTGGATTGCTACGTTCCGGTTGTTCTCTCAACTAAGCCAAAACACAGTTAGCAAAACTATAATAGCAAAATAACTTTGGTTGGTTGGATTTAAAACAAAATCACAGTGGTGAGAAAGTGGTGGGTTATCAACAAACAAGGCAGAAAAGGGTAAACAAAAATAATTTTCAGCACACAAAAAATCAACAAGGAGAACATGGCTACTACTGACAATGACAAAAACATTTGGAACTCTGCTCAAGGTATAACTTGCTTGAAAGAAAAACCAAATGACAAACTGTTTCAATTGAAAAAGATACGACATAACAAAACAACCAAGGACTTTTTTAAATGTCTAGTTAACGGATTACTTGTTTTAAAAAGTTAATACACCCAAGTGGTCACCACAACATACACGAAAAACAGATTCATGGAACAATAATCACAGATCTTCACAGGCATGTTGCACAGCGCAATCTGCACCAGAAGCGTTGCCAGGGGTCTGTCTGATTGTCCATTTGTTAATTTGGTAGTGGAAGTTGAATTATTAATCAATTTCATATCTTGAGAAAACTTATATTAAAATGAGCCAAAATAAAAGTGTGTGCAACTTCTAACATGAGTGACAATAATGATGGGAATAATGACAACCATAGGCAAGAGTTGCAAAGAAGGAGGAGTGAAGTGTTAAGCAAGAAAAGATAACAATAACCAGTTTTAAAAAATTTACTTTGATTCCTAAACATTTCACTTCAAGTCACATATTATGAGAAACAATCATTATCATCATTATGTTTCAAGGTAGGATGTTAATCAATAACCAAACAAAGACAAGTTTTAATTTTATTCAACACCTAATCATTAAAATGTATCCTTTAGATCATTGGATCAAGGCCTCTCATTCTCGAAGACTTGCTCTGCTCACCATTGCTTATGATGCAAACAATACAGAATGTGAGATTTCTGCACAGCAAAAACAGCTGAACATCCCTTGAGCAAGTTCCAAACTCCTTTTACTACCTTTTTCAAAGGGACAGATTCTCCTGACATGGGAGCAAAGACATTTCTGACTTGCATAAATGTTCCTACAGAACAACCACTAGACTTACTCTCATGAAAAGTATGGGGTTCTTTGTTTATTTAACAAATTGTATTCTTTGATACATCTACTTTTTTTGGTTGAGAAGCATGTAGCTTCTGGGTTGACCAAAGGTGCATTAATGTGCATTGGTCAATACTAGCAGCTTGTTGTATATAGGTCGACAACCTCTGGGGAAAAAATTAATGCTACAGTTCAAGTCCCAGCTTTCTGTCAGCCTGGTAAAGCCAATTAAAGGAGTAATCATTTTTGTACCATAACATTTATGAGGAAAAGACACTGCTAAAGCAACAGGACAGAGAAAGTTTGAGGCAGTTTTAATCTTTACACCCACAATTGTTTATTAGAGTTAAAAAATGTAGAACTGCAGCTTGCATGAGCTGATGATGATACTTATCACCAGCAGATTTCAGTGCATGTGTGAAGGAATTTGTCAATGAAAAACATTACTGATTGGGAATAGACTCAGTGCAAGTGGAGAGGAGAAAAAAAAGCCAAATCAATCCAGTTGGCTGTAAGATGCCAAGTGTGAACAGCAGCAGATTGGTGGGGGAACACAAGAGGTTCAACAGCAGTACAAGTGCGGGCCTCCCCTTCAGTACTCAGTACACACAGCCGGGCAGAGAGGGAAGAGAGGCTGGCACCTACTGGAAAGCACCATGCTGCCTGACCAGCTACTCTGAGCATGAGTGTAATGGCCAGTACACATTGCTGCCTAGGTGGGCCTATACCTGCAACCCAAGCCTCAGCCAAGCATAAGGCGCAGTGCAGAAGCAATTCTCTGCAAAGTTTCATACTCTCTCACTAGCTCCAACATTGCAGCAGCTTATACGGTGTCCACATGGAGAAACACCAGGTAGACTATGCTTATGAACATTTGAACACATGCAGTGAAAGATGGAGTTACCTAAATCCATGGTATACAATTGGATGTCAACTGGGAGAAAACGGCAACATTAGTTGACATTAATCACTGAGGAGACCCAAACTTCAAAAATGAATAAAAGCCATCATTTTATGTGGTTATCCAAACCAACTGTCAGCAGATCCAAGTGCTAAATCTATCTACAATACCACAGAATTGTGTCAATCCTATAACCAGCCATATCAATGTCTGTGATTATCATAACTGGGAAGTATTCCTTGACCAATATGACAGTGACTGCTGTATAGAGAACCATCCATAGACTACTTCCCAGTACATTGATTAAAAGACTACATAATACAAAACATCAGCATTTAATCTGAGTAAATGAACTAGATGTTTTAAGGTTTCATCATGCTACCTGTTCTAAATAACAAATATAATAATGATTCTGGCCATTGTTTTTTTTTCTCTACTGCTTTGGTGCTCAATCTTTGTTTCATTGCATAAGACATTACATTATGCTGACATTCACAGTACACGTTGCAAGTTGGTTTCTACTACCCTGAGACTGTTGTCCATGTTAGAATTTATCTGGAGAAATCTGCATGCAGTGCAATGTGTCTCATAGAGACTACAAACTCTTAAATATAATAAGACTTTAATGAACTGATGTCGGTCTGTTAATGGGTTTGAACCCCTCAGTAACAGTCTACCTCATCTTGTAAATTGGTTCACTCTCTGCTAATGTGATTTAATGCCTCACAACACCAAGGTTTGGGTTCAAAGAATCCTTTTCTTCGACACTTTGAAAACGAAATTCTGATCCCTTTGTTATAGAAATGTTTGGGTATCAAATATCACATGGAACTAGCCAAATGGATGACTTCCTTTTTGCTCATGCATGTCCATCCCATAAACAAATGAATCATTATTATTACTGAAGAGATCTCTGAGAATATTCATCCATTTTGTTTTGCTAATCACCCTTGATTCCAATGAACTTATGACCATCTATTTCTTGCACCGATAACAATCAGATGTGCTTGCATTAGCATGGAGCTTCAGACACATAATGGACCCAGAGAAGCTCTCACAATACCAGTTTGAGTGAAGAAGTGACTTTCCTCCACCTATTACTTCGTTGGTTGGACATGAGGTATGCAAGAGGTTACAAAATACTCAACCCATAACAAATAACATTCACCAAAGTTCCATGAAAGACCTGAGTGTGTTTTTTTTTTTAAACTACTAACATAGCACCATGAAATAGAAGCTTGAAGTAGATTAATCAAAACAAAAATGATAAATAAAATGACAAAATAATGAAATGCAAATGGAAAATCAATCAAGCACAGACATATTGCACAAAATTAAACATTGGATATATTACATTGTATTTGTGGGATAGTGAGAGCACACATGCATGTCTATACACACACAGAGCAGGTATGCACAGAGAGAGAGAGAGAGAGAGAGAGAGAGAGAGAGAGAGAGAGAGAGAGAGAGAGAGAGAGATTCATACACAATGAACACACACACACACACAGACACACACACACACACAGACACATTGACTTTACAAATGCCATGAATAATATCGGGGCAGAGAAGCAGGACATTCTGAAGTTCCACCCCTGTTCCAGCTATTAGTTATTAGTCATAAGACAATTGTCTATATTAAAAAAATTCAATATATGATGCACAAATCACAAACAGAAGATGTCTCTCTCCCTTTAGTCACCATAGGCAACAAAAATATACAAGCAACAGATCATGAGCAGTGAGTCTAATTCTTCAAAAATTAGCCAGAGCTTAAGTATGCCCTTAAAACGTGTTACAAATTAGAATAAATAAAAGTGGTCCTGTGACTAGTATAAAGCATGCAATAAATAAAGTACATTTCAAAATGTAAAAAAATACTCAACAAGACCTTCAATAGGCAAGAAAGCAAAATATACACATGCCATATGCATGAAGGACAACAAAAGCTATCAGAGACTTCAACTCAAAGAAGCCAATACCACACCAGATCACTAAAACATACTATGCAATAAATAATTCAACAAGAAAAAAACACCAGCACACAGCCAAATGCATAATATACAGAATGAGTCACTAGAAAGAACTTATGTATAAATGTGTCTCCTGATTCGATTGTGTGCAAAAAAAACTATAATAACTGACACAGCATTCTCAAGTGAAAGTGTATGCAAATTCATGCAACTATGCATACACAAAACTGTATCTGCATGTTTTAAA
>JAWQFJ010009725.1:15000-17500 GCA_034096865.1 Theodoxus fluviatilis | reverse complement strand
CGGGGGAATAAGCCACTGAAAAATAAGTCTATGAAAGATGGCTGCTCTATTTGTTGTTACGTTTGTGCTCTTTCTCTTTCTCTCTTTCTCTCTCTATCTCTCTATCTCTCTCTCTCTTTCTCTCTCTTTCTTTCTCTCTCTCTCTCTCTCTCTCTCTCTCTCTCTCTCTCTCTCTCTCTCTCTCTCTCTCGCTCTCTCAGTCTCCCTACAAGTTCACCCGGAGAAACTCGACCTGTACTTCGTCCTCGATCAGCTGTTCTTCAACGCAGCAGGGATGCCGCCAGCGTAAACAAGCCCACAACGAGCAGGGCGGAGCGGACGCGCCAGCAACCTTCACGCGTTGCACTGGACGTGTCTCTACAGAGGCGTCATCGACAAACAAAGCTGTAAACTTTTCTGATGAACACTTCACGTAGAAACTCCCCACAACCCTGACTCGTGTCAGTGAAGCTTTTTTAATGTTCTTTGGTTTCAGTTTTGTTCTCCAAAACTACCACGAATTTGACTTTTTCTTTCATTCAGCAACGTGTCTGTTGCGTTTTGTCCAATAAACTTCATCACTCCTGCAAAGCATGTGTTTGTTCCCTGATTTTCATTCCAGCGTTTTCACTTTCACAAAGTGTGTGATCTAGAAAAGTATGCTGGAGCAGGAGGACAACAAGCAAAGACGAGTCTTTGTCACACAGAATGGTTCTAGATGTAGTGGTCGCCCTAGAGACTTGAAGTCAGGTGTGAAGAGTTCTAGATGTAGTGGTCGCCCTAGAGACTTGAAGTCAGGTGTGAAGAGTTCTAGATGTAGTGGTCGCCCTAGAGACTTGAAGTCAGGTGTGAAGTGTTCTAGATGTAGTGGTCGCCCTAGAGACTTGAAGTCAGGTGTGAAGAGATCTAGATGTAGTGGTCGCCCTAGAGACTTGAAGTCAGGTGTGAAGAGTTCTAGATGTAGTGGTCGCCCTAGAGACTTGAAGTCAGGTGTGAAGTGTTCTAGATGTAGTGGTCGCCCTAGAGACTTGAAGTCAGGTGTGAAGAGATCTAGATGTAGTGGTCGCCCTAGAGACTTGAAGTCAGGTGTGAAGAGTTCTAGATGTAGTGGTCGCCCTAGAGACTTGAAGTCAGGTGTGAAGTGTTCTAGATGCAGTGGTCGCCCTAGAGACTTGAAGTCAGGTGTGAAGAGTTCTAGATGCAGTGGTCGCCCTAGAGACTTGAAGTCAGGTGTGAAGAGTTCTAGATGTAGTGGTCGCCCTAGAGACTTGAAGTCAGGTGTGAAGAGTTCTAGATGTAGTGGTCGCCCTAGAGACTTGAAGTCAGGTGTGAAGAGTTCTAGATGTAGTGGTCGCCCTAGAGACTTGAAGTCAGGTGTGAAGAGTTCTAGATGTAGTGGTCGCCCTAGAGACTTGAAGTCAGGTGTGAAGAGTTCTAGATGTAGTGGTCGCCCTAGAGACTTGAAGTCAGATGTGAAGAGTTCTAGATGTAGTGGTCGCCCTAGAGACTTGAAGTCAGGTGTGAAGAGTTCTAGATGTAGTGGTCGCCCTAGAGACTTGAAGTCAGGTGTGAAGAGTTCTAGATGTAGTGGTCGCCCTAGAGACTTGAAGTCAGGTGTGAAGAGTTCTAGATGTAGTGGTCGCCCTAGAGACTTGAAGTCAGGTGTGAAGTGCTTTGAGAATCTTGTATAGACGAAAGCTTTTTTACAAATCCATGAATTCTACCTTAGTGGAGACCAACACAGGACCTTTAAACCACGCACTGGTCAAACCTTATAGGAAACGAAAATGCAAGACCACCGCACCGCACTTGAAAGGTAAAGGCAGTGGTGCAATATAGCCACACATCACCCACGTCTGGTGACCAAACCTCTTTACGCTTTACCCCCTGGTCACGTGACCACTTGACCGGTCCTTCACTGGACCTAGCGACACTCGTGGTCAGGCACCGAGTCCATCCCCGCTCCCTGGAGAGTGTTCCAACCCGATGGTGGCTCACGGCTGCAGGAACACTTCATTGCACTGCAGCGTGCGAACACCGCCATCACAGGTACCCGCTTTTTCTCCTGGGTGGGGAGGAGACGGTGTGCATTTTGTTGTGTTCTCCGTCGTGAAAACACAGAATTCAGAGCAGCTTCTGTCTAACGTAAAATGTACAGGGTTTTCACAGCTGTCACACACGTGACACACGTCTTCACTCAAGCGTGCGCGCGTGCACACACACACACATCTACACGCACATACACACACACACGCACACACACACACACATATATCTATACACACACACACGAGCACGCGCGCACACACACATACACACATTCACACACACGCACACACAGACACACGCGCGCACACACACTCACGCGCGCCACACACTCACACATACATACACACGCGCACACACACACACACACATCGGCACATTTACACACACGCATAGACACACTCACTCACACACATACACAAACACATGCACACACACTCTCGCGCGCGCACACACACACACACACACACACACA
>JAWQFJ010009725.1:0-5000 GCA_034096865.1 Theodoxus fluviatilis | reverse complement strand
CGCGTTCGTAATGGTTTACGATGGGAAAAGAATGTGGAGAGAGAGAGAGAGAGAGAGAGAGAGAGAGAGAGAGAGAGTAGCATAGTACCCAAACATATGAGTCTACTTGTTTGTAACCGAACATTGACCTTTACTCGCGTGTTTGCTAAGTTCCACAACACAGAAGAGACAAAGGAGGAGGGTGGAAAAGCTAGGAGGAGGGAAATGAAACTGAGGATGAGATAAGAGGTGTGCATGAAATGCGTGGAGCAAGACGCTCGCGGGGAAATTTCAAATAACTTGTAACGTTTCCCAGCTGTATCGATCGTCAATGTTGTCATCCGAAGTAAGGCCAACAGGTTTAGTGGGATGACGTCACTGGCCGAGTAGCTCCGAAGAGAACCACACGGTGGTGCCTCTATCATTCTCTGTGCAACACATATTTCCTTCAAGTGGAAAGATTGACTGCGCATGTGTCAACAGACTGCACAGCTCTGCTGATGCTTGGAGTCTTCTCTAGACAGGCAGGCAGCGTGTCTGTCCAAAGTTCAACCTTCCACGGGGTCTGACCATTGGTCATACGATCATGTGACACTTTTCCTTGGAATCTTTTGGTCTCGGGTGGTCAGCTGCTTTTAAATCTGCCCTGACGTCAACACAATCTGACGGTTCCTTGTGAACACTTGACACTTTCGAAAATATTTTTATCGAACATGTTTGCAGACTACGAGATAACGATGTGGCGAAATCGTGTGATTCCGGTAGCTGTGAGAAAAGGGACGGAATGTGAAATGGATCACTGGCGTGAACATAAAACAGCAGCGACAAAATCCCTTCTCGAGTTTTCCCGAGTACTCTCTTGACATTTTCATGACAACACCTTCTCTTCAATTCGAAGTCAGAACACCGATGACTTTTCTCGACCTCCATTGTACTATGTGGGATTACATCCCTTCTCATTGCAACCACCGCGCATATCTGGTGTGCGCAAGGCACATAATATAATAATAATAATAGTTTATTCATAAGCACATACCTTCCCTTGAATGGCAAGCTCATAATAATAATAATACAGACAACTTATACGCCCATACCTTCCCTGATCGGCAAGCTCATGGCGTTTACAATGAAAAGACTACATTCATACAAAGCATTCCAACACTCGCACACTGTACAAATGAAACACAACAAAAAAGAGTTAAATATAATACAACTACTTAACCTAGGAGGCAATACACAAAAACACGAAACATTAAAGAGGCGCCTTGTGAAGCACCTCACTGCTCATTAGGAAAGACTGACCGGAACAGGTGTGCCTTAAGGGAGGTTTTGAACTGGGACATGGAATCAGAGTGACGGACAGGGAAAGGTAGGCTATTCCACGTTACAGGGCCGATATAAGAAAAAGCTCGCTGTCCTTGGGTTTTCTTTTTGCGACGGGGGACATTTAACGTTTTGGTGTCTGCAGCTGAACGGTTATTTCTGGCGGGGGTGTAGACAGTGAGAATTTCTTTGAGTGCGTGTGGTGCAGTTTGATTGAAGAAGCTGAAACACATAGTGGCTAGCTTATACTCAATCCTCTGAGCGACGGGGAGCCAGTGCAGTGCACGAAGGAGTTTGGATGTGGGAGTTCTCTTGGGACTTCTAAAAACTAATCTAACAGCAGCATTTTGAACTTTTTGCAGTTTGTTTAGAAGAGTGTCAGGAATGCCGGCAAGAAGAGAATTTCCATAATCAAGACGGGACAGAACAAGGGAAGTGACAAGGGTTTGAGTGGCCTGTTGTGAAAGATAGTGACGAATAGTGCTAATCTTCCTTAACTCGTAGTAAGCTAACTGGCAAACTTTGTTCACATGAACTCTCATAGAAAGATCATCATCGAACATGACACCTAAGTTTCTAACAGACTTTGAGAATTCTATCTCACTCTGACCTATGGTTAGTTTCAGTGCCTGATCAAATTTGCCTCTACCGCCAACCAGGAGAGCTTCGGTCTTTGAATCATTAAGTTTGAGTTTGTTCTGTGTCATCCACTGTTTCACATCAGAAATACAAAGTTCACTTGCAGAGAGAAGAGGTTGGATTTGACTGGGATGAGTGGAGTTGTAGAGTTGCGTGTCATCAGCAAATTCACTGTGAGAGAATATATGACTGTCAATTACGTTGGGAAGTGGTTGGGTGTACAATAGAAACAGCAGAGGACCCAGAACCGAGCCCTGTGGGACTCCGTATTTTAGCGGGGCAGGATCAGAAGCAATACACTGAATCAAAACAGTCTGCGTACGTTCTGAGATATATGATTTCAGGAAGGAGAGTGCTGTGTTGTCAATGCCAAAAACATGTCTTAGACGGGAGCAGTGTTCGCTGGTAGAAAGAAGAGAGTGGATTTGACTGGGATGAGAGGAGTTGTAGAGCTGGGTATCATCAGCAAATTCACTGTGAGAAACTGAATGACTGTCAATTGCATTGGAGAGTGGTTGGGTGTACTGTAGAAACCGCAGAGGACCCAGAACAGAGCCCTGTGGAACTCCCTACTTGAGAGGTGTAGGATGAAAAGCAAAACCCGAGATCGAAACAGTCTGTCTACGTTCTGAGAAATATGAATGCAGGAAAGAGAGTGCTAAGTTTCCAATACCAAAAACGTTTCTAAGACGGGTGAAAAGAATTCCATGGTCTATTGTGTCGAACGCCGCACTCAATTCCAACATAGTAAGAAGAGAAACTTTGGAATTGTCAGAAGCAACGAGAAGATCGTTTAGAACACGGAGCAGAGCTGTTTCGGTAGAATGATGAGCACGGCATGCGGATTGAAAACGGCCCAAAAGGTCATACTGGGACACGTGCTCCAGCAGCTGCTGCAAAGCACCTGCATCAGCAGACATGTCAAAGCTGCTTCGAATATCGGACGCTTTGGACACAAAGAAGTCGCAAAACATCTGAGGTAACAACGACATTGGTGAAGAAGGGAGATTAGTGCAACGGGTCTTGTTCATAAGCCTGTTCGTGATGGAATATAATTGACCGCAAGTGGTAGAAGCGCATATGAGTCACTCGTTGCATTTTGAACATTATAACATACGTATGTTTTCAAAAAGAGCACACAACAAGCTTCGTAATGGTGCAATAATCATGAACATCTGACTACCCTACAAGATTTCACAGGACTGTGAAGATCGACACCCAACAAATACGAATATTGAGAAAAAATCTGTTTAATATTACATAAATTATTCCCCCTTTACCCAAAGCAACCCATATACTAGACTCATGCAATTTGCCAAAGAGATTAAGCAGGGGGTTTTGGCTTTGGTTGGTAGCCTAGGGTATTCCCCCGTCGATCTGTTGCAGTGGAGGCTACGAAACTTTGAGAAAATGCTTGATGTTGACGATCGGTTCGAGGACGTTTTCTTGTAAATGATTTACCGCCACACCCAAAAAACATCATAAAGCATACTCTTACGTGTTGATTTCAAACACGAAACTTACTCATACAATGAAGAAGGGACTAGAGAAGCAAAAAAACAAAAAACTCTCGAAGTCGACCACTACAACCCCCACCTCCTTTGTGGGCGGTTTGCGCAAAATGACCACTGCGCAACCGACTCATTTAGCGATGAAGAGTCACATTTTTGCATTGAAGTACAGTGTCTTGGACGTATCGACTTGTCGATTGATATTGCGCTTGAAAGAACTAAACATTTCTTCGTGAACAGCCAAACCAGAACGTAGCCACTGTCGCTCAGCTTGTCGCTTTTTCTGCTTCAAAGCACATACTACGTGTGATTGATTTTCTCCCCCGTGTTATTGTTTTTCATTTTGCTTGTTTTGTAACTTTATTTTCTTTTTTTTCTTGTCTGTTTTCTCATATTTTTCAATCAGATCAAGTTTTCTCTTATGGTGAAAGCTTGCACGTTTTTTCCCGACATCCCGTCGATCGTAAGTAGCATTCCTCAAACATTGGAGTGTCGTGTAAGGGAAACAAAACAGGACTCTGACTGGCGCGGTAGGTCTGGAAAAGTTGTTTAATGTTCAAAAGAAGCTCGTATGCCTCTTCGATCTGACCGTGCGCGACACGGGCGGCCAGCTGTTGTTAGAACTTGCGGCGCTTTTCAAGTTCCGCTCTCTTCTGTCTTCACTGCTTCTCTCTCCCTCCCTCACCCCCTTCGCTCTCTCCTCCCTCAACCTCTTCCCTCTCTCCCTCCCTCACCCTCTCTCCCTCCCTCACCCCATTCCCTTTCTCCCTCCCTCACCCCCTTCCCTCTCTCCCTCCCTCACCCCTCCCCTCTCGCCCTCCCTCACCCCTTCCCTCTCTCCCTCCCTCACCCCCTTCCCTCTCTCCCTCCCTCACCCCATTCCCTCTCTCCCTCCCTCACCCCATTCCCTCTCTCCCTCCCTCACCCCCTTCCCTCTCTCCCTTTGCCACGAGAGAAAGCCTCACAATGACCGGAGCCGCGTTGTCGTCACTTTCGGAGTTATTTGCAGAGAGGAAGGAGGAGACCTCTACGTCGCAGACTCGGCAAGAAAAATGGCCGTCCTGGGGCAATATGGAACCTGGGGTTATGTCGGCGCAACGTCTGACAACGGTAACTCATTTTTATTATTATCACCGCTATGTCAGGTCAGTAACATATCATGGTTTGACGCATATTATAGAGAATTTTCTCATTTTTTTATGCTTTACTAAACAGATTTCAAAGTAAATGAACACTGTCAGTTGTGTGTTTAATCGCTGGTCAGTCTGTAGCTTGCGTCACGGACACAAATCGGGCACCACTCCATAACGTGAAGGTAATTTGCTTCAGCAGTTACAACGAAGACGAAATTTTACAGCAACAACCTTACAATTCAAACAAGTTGTCAGAATGCACAGTATTATTTAGCCTGGGTGAGGGAACTTTTGAAGTGTATTGGTATGTGTGTGTGTGTTGCTAGTGCACGCGCGTGTGTGTGTGTGTTTGTGTGTTTTGTGTGGTGTGTTTGGTGTGTATGTGAGAGAGCGAGAGAAGAGAGAGAGAGATAGA
>JAWQFJ010009724.1:0-24352 GCA_034096865.1 Theodoxus fluviatilis | reverse complement strand
TCTGTGTGACAAAGACTCATCTTTGCTTGTTGTCCTCCTGCTCCAGCATACTTTTCTAGAGCACACTTTTTGAAAGTGAAAACGCTGGGGGGAAAATAAAGGAACAAACACATGCTTTGCAAGAGTGATGAAGTTTATTTGATTAAACGCAACAGACATGTTGCTGAATGAAAGAAAAAGTCAAATTCGTGGCAGTTTTGGAAAACAAAACTGAAACCAAAGAACATCCGGACAGCTTCACTGACACGAGTCAGGGTTGTGGGGAGTTTCTACGTGAAGTGTTCATCAGAAAAGTTTACAGCTTTGTTTGTCGATGACGCCTCTGTAGAGACACGTCCAGTGCCAAAGCAGCAGGTACGCTTCGACCTCGTCCTGTCTGGCAGCAGCGCCTCACAGTGCAATCTCGCAGAAGGAATGCCTAACAACTCACAGCTACAGCTGTCACACTGTATGAATACAGTACAGAGGCATGTGCCATTGGGAACCCACCACAACGACGTCGACACTGTTTGCGTGACAGTTTGAAGTTCAGCCAGCAGAAGGTGCCTGCCAGAAAGAGAAGATGGATGGGAGATGATCAGGGTCCCTGTGCTAAAAAGCGAGAACCGGTTTCACAAGAAATTAGTAGGTTAATTTTTTTAAAACACAGAGTTTTAAAATAGTTTGAACTACAATGACTACACAATCTGATGCCTTGGTGACTGGAATGGTTTAGGTATAGCTTTTATTTGGCATCACCACCATGCATTGCTCATAGGGAAAATCATTTCATATCTATACACAGTTTTCATCGCTCCGACATAAGATTTGTTTTACCCAAAAATATTTTTGTGTGTCTGTCACTTAACAATCCGTGTGTAGTGAAAAAAGAGGAATGAAAGCGGCAAGTATTTTTACTAATAGCACAGAGACGTCAACAATTCACGTTCTACGGGAAAGTCATCTGGTGTCAAAACAACCGACTGTGATGAGATGGTAGGGTGTGAGTGACAGGATGTCTAGAGTGTCGGCAACTCCTTCAAGTGCTGCCGTCCACAGGAACACGCCCAAACACATAAACACTCACATAGACACATGCATGCTATATGTCTCTGTCTCTGTCTCTGTCTCTCTCTCTCTCTCTCTCTCTCTCTCTCTCTCTCTCTCTCTCTCTCTACCTCCCCCCCTCTCTCTCTCTCTCTCTCTCTCTCTCTCTCTCTCTCTCTCTCTCTCTGTCGCAAGGTATCTAATAGCTATAATGCAGTTTTGCGATGCTGCACCTTCAGTCCTTCAGGAACGATATAATCGCCCTGAAGGTGAAAGCCATTTGACACTCTAGGGTTTACAACTAAACTTAACTGCCACACCTTGGGGGACACCACAGATAAACAAACAATGTCAACACAACAAGTGAGAAAAGAACCACTGAATCTGGTACAAAAATAACAGTTTAATCAAGCACAAACTTTCCCCCTCCTGCCCGAGGCAGTGAAGGGTGAACGCAGGCAGCGCTCAACAAAATAAAGGCCAAAACCAAACAACAACACGGTCTTGGCCCAGCGGAAACAAGATGGCGCCGCTTCCGCTGTAAACAGAGAAAAGTAAACAACAACCCCAACAACCTTCAAGCAAAAGGTTCACCAATCTCCATACTTCCAGGAAAAAAAGGTCACAAGCAACAAACAACAACGTTACCGGTAACGTGTTTAAAGTTGACACTGTGATGAAAGAAAAACACAATCTCCTTCCAAACTCCTGTTTCCCAAAACAGGGGAAAAAAGCTCCTTTTAATTTCTCCCAAAACCCCACTCTTCCATCATTCATTAGACCGTCCTGGCCTGAACAACAATAATCCCCACTAATAAAGCTTACCCCAATCACTTCTTACTCCAAGAGGTATAAGTACACCACCCTTTCTCCTTGGCACTCTAAGTCCTCCAAAGAGACTTATCTACAAATGAAGTATCAACAAAAGAAACTTCCCTCTTAATTCTCAACAATCCCAAATTGGAGAAAACATCAAAGTTCATACCCGAACCCCATCTGAAATATCCGCTCCCTTCTCCGAGAAGATAAACATGACCTCGACCCTGAGCAAGGAAGCGCTCAGATGTCAATAAACCCAAAAGCCACGCCCCCTTCCACTCACGCCTCGCTCCAAGCAAGTGTCAACACAGCCTGGCCTGACCCCAGGCCTAAAGGTCACACGCTAACAATAACAGACCGCCTCCCGGTCTCTGCTCGGCTCGCTCTCCCCCTCCCGCTCCAGCCAATCAGAAGCGTCCCCACGCTAAACAACAGCACAGGCGAGCAACCAGAGAAAATGAATACCGCTTACACACCCATTCAACGTAAATTCCCAAAACACCAGTAAGGTTATCCACGGTCAAGTCCAAGTCTGTCACAGTGTGAAACACGTCATCCAAACCTAGTGAATCAAATTGCACTCCACACTGCACCGTTGCAATGTCTCTCCGTTGCAACCCACTATAGCACCTTTCACCACCCTGCGGGCATGAAAGTACATAAGTTCGACCACCTTACCCCTCGGGCTTTCTGTCCGAGTTCGAATTTCTCCCCCTGGAATTCCACAGTCCCCTCCCTGAGCTAGACTAGGCTCACTACACGAGAAGTACTTGCAACTCTGGACACCAACGTTGAGGAAACAGCACGCCCCAGTGCACTTGAAGAAACAGTTCGTCGACTCGCACCAGTGTCCCACCCGGCGCTGGAAAGTAGAGCCCTCAGAAGCTCAGGGTAGACAGTAGAGTCCCAGTCCACCATCCGCCATCATCCAAGTCAGAGCCTTCGCCATCCGTAAGACTCAGCTACCCTAAAAAGCCTGTAACATATCGACCTGGACTAATAAGCTACTATTTCTTTTCCCCCACAAATTCTTTCATTGAATTTAGTTAGAAATAGGGCGACCGCCCTTAACCCACGTGTTCCGAAAAATCCCCTCCTCGCTTCCCTCCCGCGAGAAATATTTCGTTTAAATCATCCTAACATCAAAACGAAATTACACAAATTTACAATCCAATATAAAAGAAGTTTAACCTTTTCTACCCAAGAAACGAATCCCTTACTTTCAAGCTAACTTATACCATCCCAAGCAAATGAATTCTACCCACTGACATTTCAACCGGTCATTTTCCCACATGGCAAAACGAGCGTTACAAGATTTTGTCCTTACCCCAACCAAGGCTGTGTAAACGCCGACAGTTTCTCACGTCCAGTGCTTTTACACGTCCTCTCGCCTCTAATAGGCACCACACGCTGCAGCAGCAACGTCGGGACAACACGTCCTCACGCCTCTGATAGGCACCACACGCTGCAGCAGCAACGTCGGGACAACACGTCCTCTCGCCTCTGGAAGGCACCACACGCTGCAACAGCAACGTCAGGACAACGCGTCCTCTCGCCTCTGGAAGGCACCACACGCTGCAACAGCAACGTCAGGACCAAACGTCCTCTCGCCTCTGGAAGGCACCACACGCTGCAACGGCAACGTCAGGACAACACGTCCTCTCGCCTCTGGAAGGCACCACACGCTGCGACAGCAACGTCAGGACCAAACGTCCTCTCGCCTCTGGAAGGCACCACACGCTGCAACAGCAACGTCAGGACCAAACGTCCTCTCGCCTCTGGAAGGCACCACACGCTGCAACAGCAACGTCAGGACCACACGTCCTCTCTCATCTAAAGCGATGACCCGTCTGCTCAAACCGCGTCGCCCGGGTCGAGAATCCTCCGCTGCGCGGTAGAGCGCACCCAATCAGAGTGCTTAATTTTTCTGACCTCCAGCCCGTGCCAGGTCAATAGGTAATCCCCTTACAAAACGTTCACTCTCCCAGCACGTGCCTAGCTGAGATTTTCCCGCTCAAACTATAATGAACCCTGACCCTAACCGTCATTTGAGCGGAACGCGGTGTCACCTTAATTAATCACCCCCCTCATTATTCCCTCTAATCACAACAAATGTCGCGTCACGCGACACTCTCTCTCTCTCTCTCACACACACACACACACACACACACACACACACATACACACATACACACACACCAACACAAACAAACAAACACACAAACACACACACACGCGCGCGAATGTGAATACTAGCAACCACACACACACATACCAATACACTTCAAAAGTTCCCTCACCCAGGCACAGTATGTGCATTCTGACAACTTGTTTTAATTGGAAGTTTTTTACTGTAACATTTCGTTTTTGTTGTAACTGCTGAAGCAAATCACCTTGACGTTATGGAGTGGTGCACGATTCGAGTCCGTGACGCAAACTACAGACTGACCAGCGATTAAACACACAACTGACAATGTTCAGTTACTTTGAAAACATGTTTAGTAAAGCACAAAAAATGGCAAAATTCTCTTTAATATGCGTCAAACCATGATATGTTACTGACCTGATACAGCGATGATAATAATAAAAATGAGTCACCTTCGTCAGACGTTGCGCCGACCCAACCCCAGGATCCATACATGTACTTGTATTGCTCCAGGACGGCCATTTTTCTTGCCGAGTCTGCGACGTAGAGGTCTCCTCCTTCCTCTCTGCAGTGGTCTCGGGCTGCGGTCCAGTTCTGGGTGCTTTCCAGCCATTTGAAGCAGACCCCGGACCTGAGCTGGTACTTGCGACTGATAGGACAGCCCGTACTCCAGTAGCGCGTGTCGGGGGCAGCCGCCCCTCCAGTGGAGTTGTCCACAGTGCGATTGTACAACAGGCATCGTCCGCCTCCAGGCTGGTAGCCAAACATCTCACAGCCTGTCATCCTGGAACAGGCACGCAGGCAGTCGTGCTTGGAGTCGCTGGAGAAGGCGTGGGTGAAGTTGTCTGCAGCCACGTCCAAGACGAAGACCTGCTTCCACTGCACCGCATCCCCACAGGCCTGGGCCTCCGTCCCCAGCACGGCCATGGACAGGGACGCCAGCAGCAGGCTGCAGAAGGGGGCCATGAGGGAAAGGCGAGAGGAGGCAGCGCACTGGAAAGAGCCACAGGCACTTGGGGACGGGCCTTTTGTACCGGCAGCCCTTGGATCACGTGATGGTCTGGCTTTGGAGTGGTTGTCTCCTTCTTTCATTAAGTCCCGCCTACTCTTCAGTCTTCACCTTCCTTGTTGTCTTTTCCCCTTTATGTTGCCTTCTGTCTCTCCGTTCCTCGTCCAATCACCATCCTTTGCCCCGCCTCCTTCTTCAGCCTGCTATTCATTATCCACCTTTGAACTTACCCCCACCCCACTAACACCCCCCCCCCTTGCTTTCTGCCTCTTATGCGCCCCGCCCACCCATGCAATCAATGTTTCATATTCTGCCTCCTTTCCTCCCCTCCCCTCTCCCCTTGTCAGCAGTCCAACACGTACATGCCATCATAGCATTCAGCCTCGAATATGTTCTTGCGATTTAGCATTCACCACCCACGTCCCTGACACCCCCACCCCTCCGCTTCCCCTTCCTCCTTCATAATGCTTCCATTTACCTCACTTTGTGCTTGCTGAAAGTGTTTTAGTCAATACCAGTTCTTTTACATGTACTGTTGTATGAAGTGACGTAGTGATGTCGGATCAGAGTCTGACTTTGTGGATCTGGTTGAAGACGAGGGAATCACTTGCAGTTAGGCAAAAGATGGCTACAAAAAGAGTTCGTCGCCTACCGTACTGTGGACCCCCAAAAGTATATAAGGGTTATTACATAGGTTTGGACCATTCTCTGTCAAGTTTCGTAACAAAGATTCCTGCTCCTGTGTCTGTAGTGGTCATTTTAGTGACGGTATTGCCATTTGTTTTATTAGAAGCACCGGGTCAACAAACTGCCTGCCAAGTAAGGTCAGTCTGGCTAAAATGTATTATTATTGCAACAATGTGTGATTGTTTCATGTTTATGGTCAAAAGAAAGGGTTATCCTAACATAAAAACAACAGTAATTAAAAGAAAATTAACCACATCTAATTATCTCCCTTGCCATAAATGTAGGGGCAAGTGTGTCACACACCTTCTGAAGTTGTCTGAATGGAAGCACTTTCTTGTACACTAAAAATCAATTTTCACGGTGTACTCCACACACATTGTAATCTGTCATGCACAGGTTACAGTCACCAGTTCACTCCCAAACAAGAGAAATGAATTATTTCGCGTTGACGTGGACATGAACACAAGACAAGCATTCAAAGTAACATCAAAGCACTTTCCAAATTCACACACATCAAAGTTCTTCTGACAGGCAGGAATCTTCACTGTCTGGAGTTTTGGATTGATTTTCGGGTTCACTGTCACTGGCTCATCATGATTTGGATATGAAAACATACATTAGATGAGCTATCAGTAATAACACAGCACCATGCATATTTACAGACACCTCACAGGCGCAGTAGTTTAACCTAAGTTTGTTTAAATCAGCCTATGAAACACTAGTTTCTGTCTTTATATGAAGAACAACCCAAATCAACAACTTATTTCACTGAATAAGACCTAAGGAATAACTTCAGAAAACGCATCCCATCAAGTGTCACTTTGTAAGTGTCCATTTGTTGTCTTTTTCTGATATGCATGCATGTCTAGAGTCATCATCGGGCCCACTACCACCCGCATCTTCTGTTTTCCCTTTGTTACAGCATTTGATGCAGGCACATCACATGCATTATAGCACACAAATGACTGAAGCATGAACACTTCACACACTTTACAATGCATTTTCCGCATATCACTTATCGTCATAGCACAGCACTTTCTAAATTCACAGACACTTCACAATTCTTCTGACACGCATACATCTTCACAACACGTACTACTGGAATCATCTTCTGAATATCTGTTACCCACATTTTGTGTTTCTCTTGATTGCTGCAGTCAATGCAGGCACATGCCTTAGTACATGAGTGTGACTGTTCTTGACATGACACCTTGCATTTGCACATCCACTGCTCTAGCATCCACATTGTACCAAGTCTGACACCAAGGGTGGCACTGGAAAAAGTGACATCCAATTAACACAAATGAGCTGCTCTCATTTAAGATCCATCCATGGAGCAGGGGAGAAGAAGAAGCACAGATGAATTCATTCTAGCATCGACGGTGAGTGTCAGCCGGATGTGCCGCACGCATGGCATGGAGGATGAGGGAGGAAAGCAGGTGTCTCTGTGATCTTTTTGAGGGAACAACTGATGTCTGAGATTGTTGACCTCAGACTCTGTTTTGCTCTCATAGAGTATACAGACAAAGACCTTCAGATTCCTAAAACTGTCCAAACGTGGAGTCCCCTTGGTGCCCAGATAAGCAAATGCTGAAAGGAATCTGATGTACGCCCACATACAGGAGACAGCCTTCTTCTTACCCTTCCCTTGAAATAAACTGACAGTGGCGCATCCTGTGAAAGAGTGACGACCGAGAAGTGCCTGGCATGTTGATTCACTGTGTGAGTCTTGTATGCAAGAGATGCTGAACAGGCATTCCTCCTTAGACCCTTGCAGCATAAGAGTGGAAACAAAACGGTGTGCCGTGACAACTGCGAAGCGTGACGTAATGGAGCTGTCTGCTGATGAGGAAGTGGAAGTGAAGTAGGAGATGGTCGACGTCCCTGAGTGTGATCACGCGCTGACTTCATGACAAGCTGGCCAATGACAGGCAAGAAACGAAACGGCCGTCTCTTTCCGTGG
Organism: Theodoxus fluviatilis; assembly: GCA_034096865.1. Lineage (NCBI taxonomy): Eukaryota > Metazoa > Mollusca > Gastropoda > Cycloneritida > Neritidae > Theodoxus > Theodoxus fluviatilis. The sequence continues at coordinate 16,702 of JAWQFJ010009724.1, read as the reverse complement.
TTTTCATTAGTTCGAATACTCGAGTTGTAAGCGAAAAAGAACGTGTAATATCATCGAAAATTCAAGCTCTAAACCTAATATCAGCTAGCACGCATAAAAAATTACATCTAAGTAAACCAGCCAGCCTAGTACTGTGAACAGATTTGAAAGCGACACCAAGAAAACAAAAAAAACCTCGAACACTCGGTTCTAATCTAAGCGAAAGAACTTGTCACTGTGTACCAACCTTTGATGGCATCGTAGTCGATAAACCCTTCAATCCACTTCTCATAGCCTTTGTCACTTTGTCTTCTTGCTATTGTTCTGCCTTCGTTCGACCATCTTTCCACATCACCTTGACAAAAGTCCGGAACATTTGTCAAATTGCCGCTCCAGCAATACTGTGAAGGTAGCGCGGTCGCCGCGTTAGCGTGTGCGGCCTCAAGCCCCTTGGAGCCGACGCGCCGCCAAGCGGCGGCAAGGGAGATAATTTCCAAAAAAGTCTCTCATTAGTGATCATGAATTTCTAAGGTCATTTAACTTTTAAAAACTTAACTGTGCTTTGCTGACATTCTTAACCTTGCTTCGGTGCAGTGGTTTCATGGAAAAAAATTGAAAACGATTTTTTTTTGTCTGACAAAGTGCTTACCTGCAGTGGTATCTCTCGTATCCTGCCAAACTGTCTTTACATGTCAACCATTTTTCTCGTCTGCAAATAATGCACAACGGACGCAGAACGTTGGTTGATATTCCTTGCTGCCGGTCTTCCCGACTTTTCAGACTCTCCTCAATGGCGATGGATTAAGCGAATGTCTGCTCTCAGCATTTCGACTTTCTGTTTGTTCGATTCTCCTCTTGTGCGTGAATGCTTTTTAACACATATCGTCATCACGTGGTTCTGGCCTCTGAATCAAAGTATCTGCGCTTTTGCGCTCACTAACGTCAATACTGGCCCACTTCTCACTACACTGTACAACTGCATTCCACCGAATTTCCGTAAACGACAATACAGTGGACTCGGCTAAGCACGACATCGGATAACACGACACTCCGAAAAACTCGACCATTTTATTCGGTCCCGGCCAACATTCTTCTTTGTCTCATAAAAAAAACCGGTTAAGGCGATGACACTTAATTGCCACCCCGACTCCGCTTAACGTGACCAAACAATGACTGCATACACAAGATTTTCCTGACCACTTAGTTACACACAACACCATCCAGATCGCGCGCTTTAATGGATAGAGAAGAGTTCACTGGGGGTCATGTGGTAATAAGCAGCACAGCCATGATGGTAGGTTACATAACTTCCGGTGCTATATGTCGGGGTATATTTCGGGTCTGTGTTGAGGAGTGATGATCGCTAGATCGTGGCAAAAGGATGGCATTAAAGCAGGCAAAAAGTTTGATTAGATCAAAACCAAATCGAATATAGTCATAATAGACTATTGTACCGTATAATTTCTGCACAAAATCCACAGACGATAAGTAAACAAACCACACCGTACGTACCTAGCAGACGAACACGATCGAACCGTAGCCACTACGCCAGCAGACGATCGAGCTAGTGTGATATAATGTTTCATGTAAAGCTCGAATGAGTGGCAGCAGACAACTGTTTAGTTCTGGCTTAAATTGACAATTTCGTTTCCCTGATCTGGCGAGGACCAAAAATTCACGATAATCGAATCGATGAGGAATCAACTTGCCCGCACTCGGTGTAATGCAACTTGCAAGATCGGGTCGATGATGACAAGAAAGTAGCATTAAAGCACAAAACAAAATTTCATGACAACTAAAATCACCGATGGCCATTTTTACACGCACAGCTGATGCTCAAACTTTACAAAGCAAACAAAACACATTGCGGGGAGTGTCCTGGATACGAAACAAAACTTGATGCACGAGTACGCGTTTCGCTTTGCTCTCATTTGTTTCATCTGCTCCGACATGGTAAGCTGGTTATGCCAAGAAATCAACATCTAAATCAGAATTAGTTGATACAGTTTTCTTTCTAAGGTGATGTCCGCGAGGAAGAAAACGCGTTACGTTGACTCTCTCCAGCCCGATGCCCGTCGACGTTACCTCAACAAAATTGAAGTGATCGGCGGGCTCGATCCATACCAGCTGACGGGGCGTGGGTCGAGGGTGGGTCGAGGGTAAGAATTGACCCACCGTGTCTCCCTACGCGATTCGTAAGAGGCGAATAACTAGGGACACCGTGACTTGATTTGCGCTGACTCGGAAATATTCTAGTGATTTTCGTGCTCAGTGGCCTTACATAGCATACATAGGCTGATAGGCCATAAAACTCAATCCATCCATCCATCCATTCCAGCTGACGAAGAACCAATTTGATCTGGAATTAAGGAACATTCCGCCAACGAGTGCAACGGAGATATTTAATTTTGTTGTACTCGGAACATCGGCGTACACGTTAGAAGAGTTCAAGAATCACAGGTCTTTCGAAGCCTATCGATTGTTCGTAGCAGGATTCGTGGGAGATGTTTTCTTTTTCTCGCCGGGTGTTTGTCTCATGGGTCAGATCTCCTCTGTAAAAAAAAATTTTCATCCTATTCGTCTGGCTTCGGTCACCCTTTGCACAATCGGACCTTGATTGGATTTCACTAATGGTATAAGGTAGTAGGAGCGTAAGAATCCTCTTTTTAATTGTCTTTTTGTTGGTTGCTAAAACAATCTTTCACGCATCAAGAAGTCGGCATGGTTGCACGACCCCCGTAGCACAGCTTAATACCCTAACTTAATAGCCCAAACGGGGGTTCGGCGAATGCCCCGAACAGCTTTCGCCTGACCAAATCGTTTGGCCCGAACTGTGTTCGCCCTTAACTGCCCGTGAGCGTGCGCGCCGAACACCCCGACAGCCACGCTCGCTCTGGTTCGGCGAGCACGCGTCGGGCAAAAATGTGCTTGCAGCGTGTGTTTTGGGAGCTGGCTTCTCATTGGCTGAGAAACCGACTCTTCTGACGAGGAGGAGCGAGTACTTTTGAGAAAGCAGCAAACATGGCGGATGACCTGCCTGAATTGTCTGAAGACGACACGTTTTTATTTATTGATTTATGGGAGTCTTTTCCCTGCCTTTGGAATCCCAAAGCCGACACCTACAAAAACAGAGGTGCTAAGGCCCAAGCTCTGTAAAATTTCGCCGAAAATTTCGTGAACGGATGGACTACGGGTAACTGCGCGCTCTATTGAGAACGAACGCAGGTTCGGCTAGATCCCGGAACGCCGGTTCACCCGACTGACATTCGGGCTATTAAGTGCAGGCGTCTCGGCGCGCTCTATTGAGAACGAACGCAGGTTCGGCGAGATCCCCGAACGCCGGTTCACCCGACTGACATTCGGGCTATTAAGTGCAGGCTTTAACAGACAGCGCTCGCCTCCTACCAACATGGCCAACGCACGTGGCTTCTACAATTAACTCCGGAAGTGACGACAACGCGTCTCCGGCCATTGTGAGGCTTTCTCTCGTGGCAAAGGGAGAGAGGGAAAGGGATGAGGGAGGGAGAGAGAAGCAGTGAAGATGAAAGAGAGCGGAACTTGAAAAGCGCCGCAAGATCAAAGGACAGCTGGCCGCTCGAGGCGCGCACGGTCAGATCGAAGAGGCATAACAGCTTCTTTAGAACATTAAACAACTTTTCCAGACCTACCGCGCCAGTTAAATTGCGTGATTACGTTCCTCTTTTGTTTCCGTTACACGACACTCCAATGTTTGAGGAATGCTACTTTCGAGCGACGGGATGTCGGGGGGAAAACGTGCAAGCTTTCACCATAAAAAGAAAACTTGATCTGATTAAAGAATATGAGAAAACAGGCAAGAAAAAAGATAATATAATGAAAATAAAGTTACAAAACAAGAAGAAAAAAACAATAACACGGGGGAGAAAATCAAACACACGTAGTATGTGCTTTGAAGCAGAAAAAGGGACAAGCTGAGCGACAGTGGCTGCGTTCTGGTTTGGCTGTTCACAAAGAAATTTTGTGTTCTTTCAAGCACAAGATCAATCGTCTAGTCGATACGGCTAAGACAGTGTACTTCAATGCAAACATGTGACTCTCCATCGCTAAGTGAGTCAGTTGCGCAGTCGAGTCATTTTGCGCAAACCGCCCACAAAGGACGTGGGGGTTGTAGTGGTCGACTTCGAGATTTTGGATTTTTTTGCTTTTCTAGTCCCTTCTTCATTGTATGAGTAAGTTTCGTGTTTGAAATCAACATGTTAGAGAATGCTTTATGATGTTTTTGGGTGTGGTGGTAAATCATTTACAAGAAAACGTCCGCGAACCGATCGTCAACATCAAGCATTTTCTCAAAGTTTCGTAGCCACCACTGCAACAGGTCGACGGGGGAATATCCTAGGCTGCCAACCAAAGCCAAAAACCCCTGCTTCATATCTGTGGCAAATTGCATGAGTCTAGAATAAGGGTTGCTAGTGAAAAAGAGTAAATAGTGTATGTAAATTTAAAACACGTTTGTCTCAAAAAGCGTATTTTTAGGGTGTCGATCTTCAAAGTCATGTGAAATCGTGCAGGGTAGTCATATGTTCATGATTATTGCACCATTGCGAAGCTTGTTGTGTGCTCTTTTTGAAAACATACACATATCAAAATGTTAAAATGCTCCGAGTGAATCATTTTGTGATGGAGGGTCACAAATATGTGCTTCTACCACTTGCGGTCAATTATATTCCATCACGAACAGGCTCATGAACAAGACCCGTTGTACTTCTCTCCCTTCTTCACCAATGTCGTTGTTACCTCAGATGTTTTGCGACTTTTTTGTGTCCAAGGTGTCCGATATTCGAAGCAGCGTTGACATGTCTGCTGAAGCAGGTGCTTTGCAGCAGCTGCTGGAGCACGTGTCCCAGTATGACCTTTTGGCCCGTTTTCAATCCGCGTACCGTGCGCATCATTCCACCGAAACCGCTCTGCTCCGTGTTCTAAACGATCTTCTCATTGCTTCTGACAATTCCAAAGTTTCTCTTCTTACTCTGTTGGACTTGAGTGCCGCGTTCGACACAATAGACCATGGACTTCTTCTCACCCGTCTTAGAAACGTTTTTGGTATTGGAAACTTAGCACTCTCTTCCTGCATTCATATTTCTCAGAACGTAGATAGACTGTTTCGATCTGGGGTTTTGTTTGTGATCCTACATCTCTCAAGTACGGAGTTCCTCATGGCTCTGTTCTGGGTCCTCTGCGGTTTCTACAGTACACCCAACCACTCTCCAATATAATTGACAGTTATTCAGTCTCTCACAGTGAATTTGCTAATGATACCCAGCTCTACATATCCTCTCATCCCAGTCAAATCCACTCTCTTCTTTCTACCAGCGAACACTGTATCTCTGACGTGAAACGGTGGATGACCCGGAAAAAGCTCCAACTCAATGACTCAAAAACTGAGGCACTCCTGGTTAGCGGTGGAGGCAAATTGGATCAGGGCCTCAAACTAATCATTGGTCACAGTGACATCGTCTTCTCTCAGTCTTTTAGAAATTTAGGCGTCATGTTTGACGATGATCTGTCAATGAGATCTCATGTCAACAAAGTCTGTCAGTTAGCATATTATGAGCTAAGGAAAATTAGTACCATTCGTCATTCTCTTTCTCAGCAGGCACCCAAAACGCTCATCACATCACTTGTTCTGTCTCGTCTCTAATATGGAAACTCTCTTCTCGCTGGCATCCCCGACACTCTGCTTAACAAAGTCCAGAAAGTTCAGAATTGTGCTGCTAGGCTAGTTGTTTTATGTTCCAAGCGTACCCATGTCTCATCACTTCTACATACACTTCACTGGCTCCCCATCTCTCAGAGGATAGATTATAAACTTGCTACTTTGTGCTTCAAAGCCATCGACAACACCGCACCACACGCTCTTACAGAAATTCTTGCAGTCTACACGCCCTCCAGATCTCTACGCTCAGCTGCTGACTCTAGAATGCTTAAGGTCCCCCGCCGTAATAAGAAAACTCAAGGACAGCGTGCCTTCTCCTATATTGGACCTGTAACCTGGAATAGTGTCCCTCTCTCAGTCCGTCATTCTGACACTGCCCCAGTTCAAAAGTGCTCTAAAGACCCACCTCTTCCGATCCGCCTTTCCCGCTGAGCTGCTTCGCCTTACTTGACCTGGCCGGCAAGTGCTGTGTATATTGTATAGTTTGTTGTATTTGTTCTATTGGATCTTAGTTTTGTTTTTTGTTTATGTGTGTAGTGTGTGAGTTTTTGTAGGAATGTGGTGTTGAGTGGTTGTATGAGTGTTGATTCTTTGGATTGTAAACGCCATGAGCTTGCCTGTCAAGGGAAGGAATGTGCGTATGAATAAACTATTATTATTATTATTATTATTATTATTATTATTATTATTATTATTATTATTATTATTATTATTATTATTATTATTATTATTATTATTATTATTATGTGCCTTGCGCACACCAGTTATGCGCGGTGGTTGCAATGAGAAGGGATGTAACCCCACATAGCACAATGGAGGTCGAGAAAAGTCATCGGTGTTGACTGTCTTCGAATTGATGAGAAGGTGTTGTCATGAAAATGTCAAGAAAGCACTGATAATACTCGAGAAGGGATTTTGTCGCTGCTGTTTTAAGTTCACGCCAGTGATCCATTTGACATTCCGTCCCTTTTCTCACAGCTACCAGAATCACACGATTTCGCCACATCGCTTTCTCGTAGTCTGCAAACACGTTCGATAAAATATTTTCGAAAGTGTTCACACGGAACAGTCAGATTGTGATGACATCAGGGGCAGATTTAAAAGCAGCTGACCACCCGAAAACAAAAGATTCCAATGAAAAGTGTCACATGACCGTATGACCAATGGTTAGATCACGTGGAGGTTGAACTTTGACAGACAAGCTGCCTGCCTGTCTAGGGAAGACTCCAAGCATAAGCAGGGATGTACCGTCTGTTGACACATGCACAGTCGATCTTTCCACTTAAAGGAATCTGTTTTGCACAGAGAATGATAGAAGCACCACCGTACGGTGTTCTCCGGAGCTACTCGGCCAGTGACGTCAGCCTACGAAACCTGACGTGCGTTGTAAGCGGCGAGCCATGCGAGTATCTCGCAAGTGGGGCTAGCCATGGAGTTGTAAGGCGGCGAGTGGCTCGCGTGTCTCGTGTGGCTCTTTCTGCAGCTCGCGGGCGAGAAACAAAGAAACAAAATGGCGACGACCCGCATTGGAATTCTGTTTCTCGATGGGACTTTTTTCAATTGTCCCGTTGCGACGGAGGAATGGGACAGACTATTAAAACTTAAGTGTTCTTTCAGTATTCTTGAGTAATTTTACGTGGAATGGGAATAGGGACAGTGTGGAATTCTACTAGTTTGTTTAAGTTGTGCTCGTTTCTTTCCGCGCTAGGTCCACTTTAGTCTTCTGCTTCGGTATGGCAGCAACAATAAAAACATTACATGATCATCATGATGATCATGATTGGTAATTTCACAGAACAGCGTTGTAAATTCTTGAGATTTCGTGGTCGCATTGAGAACGTTGGGGTCGATAAAATATGCAGTTATAATCTAAGTCAGAATCGTCAAGAAACTCCAATAATAACACCTGTTTCAAACCAGCTCTGTCGGGCGACGCCATATTAGATAAATCCACTTCCGTCTCGCCTGCTGTTTGCCCGTTGCTAAGCCGCATCTCGCGCTCGCCAATCTCGCTGCGAGACATCTCGCGCGACTCGCCGCTTACAACACGCGTCTGGTTCGCCTTACTTCGGATGACAACATTGACGATCGATACAGCTGGGAAACGTGACAATTTATTTGAAATTTCCCCGCGAGCGTCTTGCTCGACGCTTTTTATGCACACCTCTTATCTCATCCTCAGTATCATTTTTCTCCTCCTAGCTCAACTTCCACCATCCTCTTTTGTCTCTTCTGTGTTGTGGAACTTAGCAAACACGCGAGGAAAGGTCAATGTTCGGTTACAAACAAGTAGACTCATATTTGGGGTACTATGCTGCGCTCTCTCTCTCTCTCTCTCTCTCTCTCTCTCTCTCTCTCTCTCTCTCTCTCTCTCTCTCTCTCTCTCTCTCTCTCTCTCTCTCTCTCTCTCTCTCTCTCTCTCTCCACATTCTTTTCCCATCGTAAACCATTACGAACGTGTGTGTGTGTGTGTGTGTGTGTGTGTGTGTGTGTGTGTGTGTGTGTGTGTGTGTGTGTGTGTGTGTGTGTGTGTGTTTGTTTGTCTGCTTGTTTCTGAAGACACTGGATCTGTCTGTCTGGGTGTCTGTATGTCTGTCTGTGTGTCTGTCTGTCTGTGTGTCTGTCTGTCGTCTGTCTGTCTGTCTGTCTGTCTGTCTGTCTGTCTGTCTGTCTGTCTGTCTGTCTGTCTGTCTGTCTGTCTGTCTGTCTGTATGTGTGTGTGTGTGTGTGTGTGTGTCTGTCTGTCTGTCTTTCTGTGTGCGTGTCTGTCTTTCTGTGTGTCTGTCTGTCAGTCGTTCTGTCAGTGTGTCTGTATGCCTGTCTGTATGTGTGTGTCTGTCTGTCTGTCTGCCTGTCTGCCTTTCTGTCTGTCATTCTGACTTTCGATCTGTCTGTCATCCTATCTGTCTGTCTGTGTGTGTGACAGTCTGTCTGTTTGTCTGTGTGTCTGTCACACACCTTCTAAAGTTGTCTGAATGGCAACACTTTCTTGTACACTCAAAATCAATTTTCACGGTGTACTCCACACACATTGTAATCTGTCATGCACAGGTTACAGTCACCAGTTCACTCCCAAACAAGAGAAATGAATTATTTCGCGTTGACGTGGACATGAACACAAGACAAGCATTCAAAGTAACATCAAAGCACTTTCCAAATTCACACACATCAAAGTTCTTCTGACAGGCAGGAGCCTTCACTGTCTGTAGTTCTGGATTGATTTTCGGGTTCACTGTCACTGGCTCATCATGATTTGGATATGAAAACATACATTAGATGAGCTATCAGTAATAACACAGCACCATGCATATTTACAGACACCTCACAGGCGCAGTAGTTTAACCTAAGTTTGTTTAAATCAGCCTATGAAACACTAGTTTCTGTCTTTATATGAAGAACAACCCAAATCAACAACTACTGTCACTGAATAAGACCTAAGGAATAACTTCAGAAAACGCATCCCATCAAGTGTCACTTTGTAAGTGTCCATTTGTTGTCTTCTTCTGATATGCATGCATGTCTAGAGTCATCATCGGGCCCACTACCACCCGCATCTTCTGTTTTCCCTTTGTTACAGCATTTGATGCAGGCACATCACATGCCTTATAGCACACAAATGACTGAGGCATGAACACTTCACACACTTTACAATGCATTTTCCGCATATCACTTATCGTCATAGCACAGCACTTTCTAAATTCAAAGACACTTCACAATTCTTCTGACACGCATACATCTTCACAACACGTACTACTGGAATCATCTTCTGGATATATGTTACCCACATTTTGTGTTTCTCTTGATTGCTGCAGTCAATGCAGTCACATGCCTTAGTACATACGAGTGACTGTTCTTGACATGAACACCTTGCATTTGCACATCCACTGCTCTTGCACCCACATTGTACTAAGTCTGACATCAAGGGTGGCACTGGAAAAAGTGACATCCACTTGAACACAAATGAGCTGTTCTCATCTAAGATCCATCCATTGAGCAGGGGAGAAGAAGAAGCACAGATGAATTCATTCTAGCATCGACGGTGAGTGTCAGCCTGATGTGCCGCACACATGGCATGGAGGATGAGGGAATCCCCATTGGGAGGCAAGCAGGTGTCTCTGTGATCTTTTTGAGGGAACAACTGATGTCTGAGATTGTTGATCTCAGACTCTGTTTTGCTCTCATAGAGTATACAGACAAAGACCTTCAGATTCCTAAAACTGTCCAAACGTGGAGTCCCCTTGGTGCCCAGATAAGCAAATGCTGAAAGGAATCTGATGTACGCCTATATACAGGAGACAGCCTTCTTCTTACCCTTCCCTTGAAATAAACTGACAGTGTCGCATCCTGTGAAAGAGTGACGACCGAGAAGTGCCTGGCATGTTGATTCACTGTGTGAGTCTTGTATGCAAGAGATGTTGAACAGGCAGTCCTTGTTAGACCCTTGCAATGAGAGTGGAAACAAAACGGTGTGCCGTGACAACTGCGAATCGTGACGTAATGGAGCTGTCTGCTGATGAGGAAGTGGAAGTGAAATAGGAGATGGTCGACGTCCCTGAGGAGTGTTGAACACGGTCAGCTGACACCATGAAGCTCTTATAACAGCATGAATGGTATCTGCACACACACAAAACTAGAAAAAGGTCATGAACAGTGTCACGAAACCACATCACATTCATGTGCCCTGAAATCCAATATCACTGTTTATCCTTTCGATAGAAATGCTGGGCCTGTATCTCAGGCATAATATTATGTATATTTTCAGTAATAGAATAAATCGACACTACACAAAAGACTTGTGCAAGTGACTATAAAACTTCCTCACATGCATTCATACATGTACAGAAGCACATGATCTGCACGCACACACATGATATGCACACACAAACACACACACACACATACACACAATCTCTCTATCTATCTATCTATCTATCTATCTATCTATCTATCTATCTATCTATCTATCTATCTATCTATCTATCTATCTATCTATCTATCTATCTATCTATCTATCTATCTATCTATCTATCTATCTATCTATCTATCTATCTATCTATCTATCTATCTATCTATCTCTCTATCTCTCTCTATCTGTCTGTCTGTCTGTCTGTCTTTCTGTCTGTCTGTCTGTCTGTCTGTCTGTCTGTCTGTCTGTCTGTCTGTCTGTCTGTCTGTCTGTCTGTCTGTCTGTCTGTCTGTCTGTCTGTCTGTCTGTCTGTCTGTCTGTCTGTCTGTCTGTCTGTCTGTCTGTCTGTCTGTCTGTCTGTCTGTCTGTCTGTCTGTCTGTCTGTCTGTCTGTCTGTCTGTCTGTCTGTCTGTCTGTCTGTCTGTCTGTCTGTCTGTCTGTCTGTCTGTCTGTCTGTCTGTCTGTCTGTCTGTCTGTCTGTCTGTCTGTCTGTCTGTCTGTCTGTCTGTCTATCTATCTATCTATCTATCTATCTCTCTCTCTCTCTCTCTCTCTCTCTCTCTCTCTCTCTCTCTCTCTCTCTCTCTCTCTCTCTCTCTCTCTCTCTCTCTCTCTCTCCACTGAGATCAGGTCACACAGTAATCAACCTCCTAAATCACATTCTACCCACCCCTACTCACCACCATTTCCCGCACCACACTTGCGCGCTTACACACACACACACACACACACACACACACACACACACACACACACACACACACATTTAAGTGCGTTCATGCTCACACTTGCACACACACACAAACACGTACAGACACACACACACATACCACACACACACACACGAGCGTGCACACACACACACACACACACACACACACACACACACACACACACACACACACACACACACACACACACACACACACACACAACTTACTGTGCTTTAACAGCAACATATCTTCATTGTACATGTTGCTCAAATCTTTGATGATGCCTTCTCTTTCCACCTTAGCTGCAGCTTGCAGGAAAAGGTGAGCATCACTTCCACCCTGGAAACAAAATAACATGCTGCTGTGAAGCCTGTACTGGTCCTAATATGAGCAATGATGTTTTTGAACATGAGCTTATGGTGAAAGAATTGGAAATAGGCTTGACCTCTTCTCTGTAAAGTTTAGCAGTGTGACAAACACTGACTATGAAAACTGAATGTTAATGTCTGGTTGCCTTGACACCTGAAAGGAGCCAAGCTAATCAATTACTGATCATGAATTTCTATGATCATTTAACTTTTAAAAACTTTACTGTGCTTTGCTGATATTCTTAACCTTGCTTCAGTGCAGTGGTTTTATGAAAAAATAATAAAAACGATTTTATTTGTCTGACAAAGTGCTTACCTGCAGTGGTATCTCTCGTATCCTGCCCCACTGTCTTTACATGTCAGCCATTTTTCTCGTCTGCAAATAATGCACAACGGACGCAGAACGTTGGTTGATATTTCTTGCTGCCGGTCTTCCCGACTTTTCAGACTCTCCTCAATGGCGATGGATTAGGCGAATGTCTGCTCTCTGCATTTCGACTTTCTGTTTGTTCGATTCTCCTCTTGTGCGTGAATGCTTTTTAACACATATCGTCATCACGTGGTTCTGGCCTCTGAATCAAAGTATCTGCGCTTTTGCGCTCACTAACGTCACTACTGGCCCACTTCTCACTACACTGTAGAACTGCATTCCTCCGAATTTCCGTAAACGACAATAAAGTGGACTCGGCTAAGCACGACATCGGATAACACGACACTCCGAAAAACTCGACCATTTTATTCGGTCCCGGCCAACATTCTTCTTTGTCTCATTAAAAAAAAACGGTTAAGGCGATGACACTTAATTGCCACCCCGACTCCGCTTAACGTGACCAAACAATGACTGCCTACACAAGATTTTCCTGACCACTTAGTCACGCACAACACCATCCAGATCGCGCGCTTTAATGGATAGAGAAGAGTTCACTGGGGGTCATGTGGTAATAAGCAGCACAGCCATGATGGTAGGTTACATAACTTCCGGTGCTATATGTCGGGGTATATTTCGGGTCTGTGTTGAGGAGTGATGATCGCTAGATCGTGGCAAAAGGATGGCATTAAAGCAGGCAAAAAGTTTGATTAGATCAAAACGAAATCGAAAATAGTCATAATAGACTATTGTACCGTATAATTTCTGCACAAAATCCACAGACGATAAGTAAACAAACCACACCGTACGTACCTAGCAGACGAACACGATCGAACCGTAGCCACTACGCCAGCAGACGATCGAGCTAGTGTGATATAATGTTTCATGTAATGCTCGAATGAGTGGCAGCAGACAACTGTTTAGTTCTGGCTTAAATTGACAATTTCGTTTCCCTGATCTGGCGAGGACCACAAATTCACGATATTCGAATCGATGAGGAATCAACTTGCCCGCACTCGGTGTAATGCAACTTGCAAGATCGGGTCGATGATGACAAGAAAGTAGCATTAAAGCACAAAACAATGCTTCAAGACAACTAAAATCACCAATTATATTAATAACTGACCATTTTTACACGCACAGCTGATGCTCAAACTTTACAAAGCAAACAAAACACATTGCGGGGAGTGTCCTGGACGGTGTCGGCTCTCTATTGTGGGGGGCCGCTATTGCGAGGGGCCGCCATTGCGGGATTTTTTTTGGGTCAAAAGTTCTTAAGGCCATTTTGATTCTTTTGTCCTAAAACGCCTAAAAAACCATAAAACATTTTCCCCAAAATTTCTTGATCGGGTTTTACAGATAGCGCTCAGCCTTGGTCGCACCCGCCACCCCACCTGACTGACTTAGCCTGTCCGGGGCGTTTCACCTAAACCCGGACGCGTTACTTTTTATCACGTTTGTGTCCAACATCAGCGTCGGGCCCTGGAGTTAATGCGTAGGGACCACCAGTTGAGAGTCAAACGAGGGATGGAGTTATAATATAAAGCTTCACCCGTTATTGATAAAAACTACGGCTACGAAAACTACCGGCAGATTCTGACCATTTTCACCCTCCTGAAACGCCTAAAAAAATTATACAATTTTTGTTTTGGCGTTTTGGGACAAAAGAATCAAAATGGGCTACAATAATGTTTGTAAAGTTTTTTGGGAAAAAAAAGAGAAAAAATGTCTAATTTCTTTCAAAATAAAGTAACACAAATGTTATGGTTTTTAGGCGTTTTAGGACAAAAGAATCAAAATAGCCTTAAGAAATTGTTTTTAAAAATCCCGTAATAGTGGCCCTTTGCAATAGCGGCCCCTAACCGTCCTAGCCACGCATCAAAACTTGATGCACGAGTGATCATTTCTCTTTGCTCTCATTTGTTTCATCTGCTCCGACATGGTAAGCTGGCTATACCAAGAAATCAACATCTAAATCATAATTAGTTGATACAGTTTTCTTTCTAAGGTGATGTCCGCGAGGAAGAAAACGCGTTACGTTGACTCTCTCCAGCCCGATGCCCGTCGACGTTACCTCAACAAAATTGAAGTGATCGGCGGGCTCGATCCATACCAGCTGACGCCCCCTGTGGGTCGAGGGTAAGAATTGACCCACCGTGTCTCCCTACGCGATTCGTAAGAGGCGAATAACTAGGGACACCGTGACTTGATTTGCGCTGACTCGGAAATATTCTAGTGATTTTCGTGCTCAGTGGCCTTACATAGCATACATAGGCTGATAGGCCATAAAACTCAATCCATCCATCCATCCATTCCAGCTGACGAAGAACCAATTTGATCTGGAATTAAGGAACATTCCGCCAACGAGTGCAACGGAGATATTTAATTTTGTTGTACTCGGAACATCGGCGTACACGTTGGAAGAGTTCAAGTATCATAGGTCTTTCGAAGCCTATCGATTTTTCGTAGTAGGCTTCGTGGGAGATGTTTTCTTTTTCTCGCCGGGTGTTTGTCTTATGGGTCAGATCTCCTCTGTAAATCTTTTTTTTTTCATCCTATTCGTCTGGCTTCGGTCACCCTTTGCACAATCGGACCTTGATTGGATTTCACTAATGGTATAAGGTAGTAGGAGCGTAAGAATCCTCTTTTTAATTGAATTTTGTTGGTTGTTAAAACAATCTTTCACGCATCAAGAAGTCGGCATGGTTGCACGACCCCCGTAGCACAGCTTAATACCCTAACTTAATAGCCCAAACGGGGGTTCGGCGAATGCCCCGAACAGCTTTCGCCCGACCAAATCGTTCGGCCCGAACTGTGTTCGCCCTTAACTGCCCGTGAGCGTGCGCGCCGAACACCCCGACAGCCACGCTCGCTCTGGTTCGGCGAGCACGCGTCGGGCAAAAATGTGCTTGCAGCGTGTGTTTTGGGAGCTGACTTCTCATTGGCTGAGAAACCGACTCTTCTGACGAGGAGGAGCGAGTACTTTTGAGAAAGCAGCAAACATGGCGGATGACCTGCCTGAATTGTCTGAAGACGACACGTTTTTATTTATTGATTTATGGGAGTCTTTTCCCTGCCTTTGGAATCCCAAAGCCGACACCTACAAAAACAGAGGTGCTAAGGCCCAAGCTCTGTAAAATTTCGCCGAAAATTTCGTGAACGGATGGACTACGGGTAACTGGGCGCTCTATTGAGAACGAACGCAGGTTCGGCTAGATCCCGGAACGCCGGTTCACCCGACTGACATTCGGGCTATTAAGTGCAGGCGTCTCGGCACGCTCTATTGAGAACGAACGCAGGTTCGGCGAGATCCCCGAACGCCGGTTCACCCGACTGACATTCGGGCTATTAAGTGCAGGCTTTAACAGACAGCGCTCGCCTCCTACCAACATGGCCAACGCACGTGGCTTCTACAATTAACTCCGGAAGTGACGACAACGCGTCTCCGGCCATTGTGAGGCTTTCTCTCGTGGCAAAGGGAGAGAGGGAAAGGGATGAGGGAGGGAGAGAGAAGCAGTGAAGATGAAAGAGAGCGGAACTTGAAAAGCGCCGCAAGATCAAAGGACAGCCGCGCATGGTTAGATCGAAGAGGCATAACAGCTTCTTTAGAACATTAAACAACTTTTCCAGACCTACCGCGCCAGTTAAATTGCGTGATTACGTTCCTCTTTTGTTTCCGTTACACGACACTCCAATGTTTGAGGAATGCTACTTTCGATCGACGGGATGTCGGGGGGAAAAACGTGCAAGCTTTCACCATAAAGAAAAAACTTGATCTGATTAAAGAATATGAGAAAACAGGCAAGAAAATAAAAAGGTAATATAATGAAAATAAAGTTACAAAACAAGAAGAAAAAAAATAATAACACGGGGGAGAAAATCAAACACACGTAGTATGTGCTTTGAAGCAGAAAAAGGGACAAGCTGAGTGACAGTGGATGCGTTCTGGTTTGGCTGTTCACAAAGAAATTTTGTGTTCTTTCAAGCACAAGATCAATCGTCTAGTCCATACGGCTAAGACAGTGTACTTCAATGCAAACATGTGACTCTCCATCGCTAAGTGAGTCAGTTGCGCAGTCGAGTCATTTTGCGCAAACCGCCCACAAAGGAGGTGGGGGTTGTAGTGGTCGACTTCGAGATTTTGGATTTTTTTGCTTTTCTAGTCCCTTCTTCATTGTATGAGTAAGTTTCGTGTTAGAAATCACATGTTAGAGTATGCTTTATGATGTTTTTGGGTGTGGTTGTAAATCATTTACAAGAAAACGTCCGCGAACCGATCGTCAACATCAAGCATTTTCTCAAAGTTTCGTAGCCACCACTGCAACAGATCGACGGGGGAATATCCTAGGCTGCCAACCAAAGCCAAAAACCCCTGCTTCATATCTGTGGCAAATTGCATGAGTCTAGAATAAGGGTTGCTAGTGAAAAAGGGTAAATAGTGTATGTAAATTTAAAACACGTTTGTCTCAAAAAGCGTATTTTTAGGGTGTCGATCTTCAAAGTCATGTGAAATCATGCAGGGTACTCATATGTTCATGATTATTGCACCATTGCGAAGCTTGTTGTGTGCTCTTTTTGAAAACATACACATATCAAATTGTTCAAAATGCTCCGAGTGACTCATTTTGTGATGGAGGGTCACAAATATGTGCTTCTATCACTTGCGGTCAATTATAT
>JAWQFJ010009723.1:7500-17482 GCA_034096865.1 Theodoxus fluviatilis | reverse complement strand
GGTCGCCCTAGAGACTTGAAGTCAGGTGGTGAAGAGTTTCTAGATGTAGTGGTCGCCCTAGAGACTTGAAGTCAGGTGTGAAGTGCTTGAGATTCTTGTATAGACGAAAGCTTTTTTACAAATCCAGAATTCTACCTTAGTGGAGACCAACACAGGACCTAGCGACACTCGTGGTCAGGCACCGAGTCCATCCCCGCTCTCTGGAGAGTGTTCCAACCCGATGGTGGCTCAGGTTGCAGGAACACTTCATTGCACTGCAGCGTGCGAACACCGCCATCACAGGTACCCGCTTTTTCTCCTGGGTGGGGAGGAGACGGTGTGCATTTTGTTGTGTTCTCCGTCGTGAAAACACAGAATTCAGAGCAGCTTCTGTCTAACGTTAAATGTACAGGGTTTTCACAGATTCGCTCACGTGATACACGCCTCCAGACGAGCGCGCGCGCGCGCGCACACACACACACACATCTACACACACATACACACACACACGCACACACACACACACACACACACACGCACACACACAAACACACACACACACACACACACACACGAGCACGCGCGTACACACACATACACACATTCACGCACACGCACACACATCCACACACGAGAGCGCGCGCGGACACACACACACACACACACACACACACACACACGCGCGCGCGCGCTCGCGTGCGCGCGGTTAGGCGCACACACACAGAAGTGCATTTACACACACGCACAGACACACGCAAGCACACACATACGCAAACACACGCACACACATACGCGCGCGCGCACACACACATAAGCACATTCATACACACGCGCGCATACATACACACACACACACACACTCACACTCACACACACACACTCAAACGCACAAACGCAAGCATTCACAAACACACACACACACACACACACACACACACACACACACACACCCGCGCGCGCTCACGCACAAAACAAAAGCATGCAGCACGCACGCATGCACACACATACACAAGTAAACATGCACACATGCGTGCGCGCAAACACATGCACACACACACACACTAGTAAACATGCACACATGAGTGCGCGCAAACACACGCGTACACACACACACATACAATAGCACTCGCAGGCAGAAACGCGATTGCTCGCATATACACACACGCACGCGTACATGGATAGACACATGAACGCATTGAAACACTCACTCGATAATGGACATACAGAAACTTACTGTGACGAAACGCATTTCCTCACTAAATGATTGTTATTGTTTAGTTCAGAGGGAGCGAGATAGCGTTCTGCCAAACCATAGCCTAGTGATTAGTGTGTATAGAAATCTGCCAAGCCGGTGTAGGGGCAGAGAAGACGCCCTGATAAGTTGTGGATTTGAGTGAGAAGTGAATTAAATTTGTGTTAATGTTTGATGGAGAAGAAAAAGTTATTAAAACGTGGTTAATTGGGAATTAACTGTTTCTCCACTGGTGATCTCACTTCATCCAATCTACATGACATTACCCATGAGAACTGGCTAATGAGAATGACCACTCGGAAGGCTCAATCAGAAATGAGAGAGGTAGACATGTGATCACCAGAGGTGGTATATATACTCCTGAACGTTGATTGGTTGATGGCGCTAAAACATGACTCGAGACTACCTACTGTGCCGTGATTGGACCGGATAGACTTAGAAGTTTTCAAGAGGGTATTTAAACCCGTGTGGTAAGTCGGGGCGCCTGAAGTGTTTATTTTTGGAGAACAGACCCACGTAGGTACGGTGCCCTGTTCAAGATGGCGTCATAGGATTTTTCTCACGTGGCACCCGCCAGTGAGAATTAATGTTGGACGAGAAGAAGTATCGCCTCTACATCTCCGTTGGACTAAAGAGAGAAGTTCCAGAACCCTATCGTCTGTGGACACGTGTTTCGAGCGCACCGCCCTCGGCCGGACTTGTCTCAGTCCGCTCCACATGTCTGCCCAGCGAGAGAGAGAGAGCCATCTGTCGTCTGCCTGCTGTGAGCCGGCCATTTGTTCGAGAACCACCGGTCATCATTTCCCCAGTCTTCGAATTCCCAAGAGAAAACTTCCCGGATAGCTGACTTGAAGTCGACCCAAGTCGAGTACGCCTCTAGTAGGAGCCAGAACACCGTTTTCGTCGAGCTCTGAAAGTGTGCGAGGGTACGTGCCGTGAGTGCACCGGATGCCTTCCCCCTCCCTTTTCCCCCCTCTCCTGCACGCTGTGAGCGTGCTGGCCTGCCCTAGTGGAAAAGGGTACGGGGTCGGTGTGTAAACCCCAGGAATTTCGTCGTCTCAGATAAGTACATTAATTTACTCCCGGTTTGGCAGACTTTATTTCCTGCTCATTTAGTTTTCAGATTTATATTCTATTGCCTCAATTTTTAATAATGCTTTGCAGTGCTCGTCGCTATTCACCTTTTTGCTGGTGTATGTGAGAAGATTAAAGCCATGTAATTTGTTTCCCTGTGGTCCCATTCTCTCAATTGCAGACTTATTACATTCCTTGTTTGATTGAGAGAGTGAAGGTGTGTAAGTCGGTTTAGATAAGAGTTCACCCCTAGACATATAACGAACCAGATTTAAGAGATTAATAAATTGGAAAAACCGGCCCGTCACACTTACGTACGGACGCATACACACATACAGTATATACCCACGCAAACTAGTACACACACACGCTCGCACACACACACACACACACACACACACACACACGCACGCGCGCGCGCGCGCAGACACACACACACACACACACACACACACACCGGTAGGTAGACTTGAACGCAGGGCAGGTTTAGTAGTCTGACGTCACTGGCCGAGTAGCTCCAAAGAGAACCGTACGGTGGTGCCTCTATCATTCTCTGTGCAACACATGTTTCCTTCAAGTGGAAAGATCGACTGCGCATGTGTCAACAGAGGGCACAGCTCTGCTGATGCTTGGAGTCTCCTCTAGACAGGCAGGCAGCGTGTCTGTCCAAAGTTCCACCTTCCACGGGGTCTGACCATTGGTCATACGGTCATGTGACCCTTGTCATTGGAATCTTTTGGTCTCGGGTGGTCAGCTGCTTTTAAATCTGCCCCTGACGTCATCACGATCTGACGGTTCCTTGTGAACACTTGACTCTTTCGAAAAGATTTTTATCGAACGTGTTTGCAGACTACGAGATAACGATGTGGCGAAATTGTGTGATTCCGGTAGCTGTGAGAAAAGGGACGGAATGTCAAATGGATCACTGGCGTGAACTTAAAACAGCAGCGACAAAATCCCTTCTCGAGTATTCTGAGTGCTTTCTTGACATTTTCATGACTACACCTTCTCTTCAATTCGAAGACAGTCAACACCGATGACTTTTCTCGACCTCCATTGTACTATGTGGGATTACATCCCTTCTCATTGCAACCACCGCGCATATCTGGTGTGCGCAAGGCACTTCATATAATATTAATAATAATAATAGTTTATTCATACACACATATCTTCCCTTGAGAGGTAAGCTGATGGCGTTTACAATCCAAAGAATCAACACTCATACAACCACTCAACACCACATTTCTACAAAAACTCACACACTACACATATAAACAGAAAAACAAAAAAACACTAAGATCCAATAGAACAAATAGAACAAACTATACAATATACACAGCACTTGCAGGCCAGGTCAAGTAAGGCGAAGCAGCTCAGCGGGAAAGGCGGATCGGAAGAGGTGGGTCTTTAGAGCACTTTTGAACTGGGCCAGAGTGTCGGAATGACGGCTTGAGAGAGGGAGACTATTCCAGGTTACAGGTCCAATATAGGAGAAGGCACGCTGTCCTTGAGTTTTCTCATTACGGCGGGGGACCTTAAGCATTCTAGAGTCAGCAGCTGAGCGTAGAGATCTGGAGGGCGTGTAGACTGCAAGAATTTCTGTAAGAGCGTGTGGTGCGGTGTTGTCGATGGCTTTGAAGCACAAAGTAGCAAGTTTATAATCTATCCTCTGAGAGATGGGGAGCCAGTGAAGTGTATGTAGGAGTGATGAGACATGGGTACGCTTGGGACATCGAAAAACTAGCCTAGCAGCACAATTCTGAACTTTCTGGAGTTTGTTAAGCAGAGTGTCGGGGATGCCAGCGAGAAGAGAGTTTCCATAGTCGAGACGAGACAGAACAAGTGATGTGATGAGCGTTTTGGTGGCCTGCTGAGAAAGATAATGACGAATGGTACTAATTTTCCTTAGCTCATAATATGCTAACTGACAGACTTTGTTGACATGAGATCTCATTGACAGATCATCGTCAAACATGACGCCTAAATTTCTAACAGACTGAGAGAAGACGATGTCACTGTGACCAATGGTTAGTTTGAGGGCCTGATCCGATTTGCCTCCGCCGCCCACCAGGAGTGCTTCAGTTTTTGAGTCATTGAGTTGGAGCTTGTTCCGGGTCATCCACCGTTTCACGTCAGAGATACAGTGTTCGCTGGTAGAAAGAAGAGAGTGGATTTGACTGGGATGGAGGAGTTGTAGAGCTGGGTATCATCAGCAAATTCACTGTGAGAGACTGAATGACTGTCAATTACATTGGAGAGTGGTTGGGTGTACAGTAGAAACAGCAGAGGACCCAGAACAGAGCCCTGAGGGACTCCGTACTTGAGAGGTGTAGGATCAGAAGCAAAACCCGAGATCGAAACAGTCTGTCTACGTTCTGAGAGATATGAATGCAGGAAAGAGAGTGCTAAGTTCCCAATACCAAAAACGTTTCTAAGACGGGTGAGAAGAATTCCATGGTCTATTGTGTCGAACGCGGCACTCAAGTCCAACAGAGTAAGAAGAGAAACTTTGGAATTGTCAGAAGCAACGAGAAGATCGTTTAGAACACGGAGCAGAGCTGTTTCGGTAGAATGATGAGCACGGCATGCGGATTGAAAACGGCCCAAAAGGTCATACTGGGACACGTGCTCCAGCAGCTGCTGCAAAGCACCTGCATCAGCAGACATGTCAAAGCTGCTTCGAATATCGGACGCTTTGGACACAAAGAAGTCGCAAAACATCTGAGGTAACAACGACATTGGTGAAGAAGGGAGATTAGTGCAACGGGTCTTGTTCATAAGCCTGTTCGTGATGGAATATAACTGACCGCAAGTGGTAGAAGCACATATTAATTTCTTGCATTGAAGTACACTGTCTTAGCCGCATCGACTAGACGATTGATCTTGTGCTTGAAAGAACACAATTTTCTTTGTGAACAGCCAAACCAGAACGCAGCCACTGTCGCTCAGCTTGTCGCTTTTTCTGCTTCAAAGCACATACTACGTGTTTGATTTTCTATCCCGTTATTGTTATCTTTTTGCTTGTTTTGTAACTTTGTTTTCATTATATTATCTTTTTTATTTTCTCGCCTGTTTTCTCATATTCTTCAATCAGATCAAGTTTTCTCTTTATGGTGAAAGCTTGCACGTTTTTCCCCCGACATCCTGTCGATCGAAAGTAGCAATCCTCAAACATTGGAGTGTCCGTGTAAGGGAAACAAAACAGCAATCTGACTGGCGCGGTAGGTCTGGAAAAGCTGTTTTATGTTCAGAAGAAGCTGTTATGCCTCTTCGATCTGACCGTGGTCGGCACGGGCGGCCAGCTGTTGTTAGAACTTGCGGCGCTTTTCAAGTTCCGCTCTCTTCCATCTTCACTGCATCTCTCTCCCTCCCTCACCTCCTTCCCTCTCTCCCTCCCTCAACCCCTCCCCTCTCTCCCTCCCTCACCCCTTCCCTCTCTCCCTCTCTCATCCCCTTCCCTCTCTCCCTCCCTCACCCCCTTCCCTCTCTCCCTCCCTAACCCTTTTCCCTCTCTCCCTCCCTCACCCCTTCCCTCTCTCCCTCCTTTACCCCCTTTCTCTCTCTCACCTTCTTCCCTCTCTCGATCCCTCACCCCCTTCCCTCTCTCCCTCCCTCACCCCATTCCCTCTCTCCCTCCCTCACTCCCTTCCCCCCCTCTCTCTCTCTCACCCCCTTCCCTCTCTCCCTCCCACCCCCTTCCCTCTCTCCCTCCCTCACCCCCTTCCCTCTCTCCTTCCCTCATCCCCTTCCCTCTCTCCCTCCCTCACCCCTTTCCCTCTCTCCCTCCCTCACCCTTTTCCCTCTCTCCCTCCTCACCCCTTCCCTCTCTCCCTCCTTTACCCCCTTCCTTTTCTCCCTCCCTCACCCCCTTCCCTCTCTCCCTCCCTCACTCCCTTCCCTCTCTCCCTCCCTTACCTTCTTCCCTCTCTCCCTCCCTCACCCTTTCCCTCTCTCCCTTCCTCACCCCATTACCTTTCTCCCTCCCTCACTCCCTTCCCTCTCTTCCTCCCTCACCCCATTCCCTCTCTCCCTCACTCACCCCATTCCCTCTCTCCCTCCCTCACCCCCTTCCCTCTCTCTCCCTCACCCCATTTCCTCTCTCCCTCCTCACCCCTTTCCCTCTCTCCCTCCCTTACCTCCTTCCCTCTCTCCCTTCCTCACCCCATTCCCTCTCTCCCTCCCTCACTCCCTTCCCTCTCTTCCTCCCTCACCCCATTCCCTCTCTCCCTTCCTCACCCCTTTCCCTCTCTCCCTCCCTCACTCCCTTCCCTCTCTTCCTCCCTCACTCCCTTCCCTCTCTCCCTCCCTTACCTCCTTCCCTCTCTCCCTCCCTCACCCCTTTCCCTCTCTCCCTCCCTCACCCCTTTCCCTCTCTCCCTTCCTCACCCCATTCCCTCTCTCCCTCCCTCACTCCCTTCCCTCTCTTCCTCCCTCACCCCATTCCCTCTCTCCCTTCCTCACCCCTTTCCCTCTCTCCCTCCCTCACTCCCTTCCCTCTCTTCTCCCTCACCCCTTCCCTCTCTCCCTCCCTTACCTCCTTCCCTCTCTCCCTCCCTCACCCCTTTCCCTCTCTCCCTCCCTTACCTTCTTCCCTCTCTCCCTCCCTCACCCCATTCCCTCTCTCCCTCCCTCACCCCATTCCCTCTCTCCCTCCCTCACCCCATTCCCTCTCTCCCTCACTCACCCCATTCCCTCTCTCCCTCCCTCACCCCCTTCCCTCTCTCCCTCCCTCACCCCCTTCCCTCTCTCCCTCCCTTACCTCCTTCCCTCTCTTCCTCCCTCACCCCCTTCCCTCTCTCCCTTCCCACCCCATTTCCCTCTCTCCCTCCCTCACTCCCTTCCCTCTCTCACCCCATTCCCTCTCTCCCTCACTCACCCCATTCCCTCTCTCCCTCCCTCTCGCCCTTCTCTCTCTCCCTCCCTCACCCCATTCCCTCTCTCCCTCTCTTACCTCCTTCCCTCGCTCCCTCCCTCACCCCTTTCCCTCTCCTCCCTTCCTCACCCCCATTCCCTCTCTCCCCTCCCTCACTCCCTTCCCTCTCTTCCTCCCTCACCCATTCCCTCTCTCCCTCACTCACCCCATTCCCTCTCTCCCCACCCTCACCCCCTTCCGCTCTCCCTCCCTCACCCCATTCCCTCTCTCCCTCACTCACTCCCTTCCCTCTCTTACCTCATTCCCTCTCTCTCTCCCTCACCCCCTTCCCTCTCTCCCTCCTTACCTCCTTCCCTCTCTCCCTCCCTCACCCCTTTCCCTCTCTCCCTTCCTCACCCCATTCCCTCTATCCCTCCCTCACTCCCTTCCCTCTCTCCCTCACTCACCCCCTTCCCTCTCTCCCTCCCTCACCCTCTTCCCATTCTCCTCCCTCACCCCTTCCCTCTCTCCCTCCCTCACCCCCTTCCCTCTCTCCATCCCTCACCCCTTCCATCTCTCCCTCCCGTCACCCCCTCTCTCCCTCCCTCACCTTTTCCCTCTCCCTTCCCTTACCTCTTCCCTCTCTCTCCTCCCTCATCCCCTTCCCTCTCTCCCTCCCTCACCCCCTTCCATCTCTAACTCCCTCAGCCTCTCTCTCCCTCCCTCCCCCCTCCCCCCTTCCCTCTCTCCTCCTCACCCCTTCCCTCTCTCCCTTCCTCACTCCCTGCCCTCTCTTCCTCCCTCACCCCATTCCCTCTCTCCCTCTCCTCACCCCATTCCCTCTCTCCCTCCCTCACCCCCTTCCCTCTCTCCCTCCCTCACCCCCTTCCCTCTCTCCCCTCCCTCACCCCCTTCCCTCTCTCCCCTCCTCACCCCCTCCCTCTCTCCCCTCCCTCACCCCATTCCCTCTCCTCTCTCCCTCACCCCATTCCCCTCGTCCCTCCCTCACCCATTCCCTCTCTCCCTCACTCACCCATTCCTCTCTCCCTCCCTCACCCCCTTCCCTCTCTCCCTTCCCGCACCCCTTTCCCTCGCTCCCTCCCTCACTCCTTTCCCTCTTACCTCATTCCCTCTCTCCCTCCCTCACCCCATTTCCTCTTTCCCTCTATCACCCCCTTCCCTCTCTCCCTCCCTCACCCCCTTCCTTCTCTCCCTCCCTCACCCTTCCCTCTCTCCCTCTCTCCCCCCTTCCCTCTCTCCTCTCTCACCCTCTTCCCATTCTCCCTCCCTCACTCCCCTTCCCTCTCTCCCCCTCACCCCTTCCTCTCTTCCTCCCTCACCCCCTTCCCTCTCTCCTCCTCACCCTCTTCCCATTCTCCATCCTCACTCCTTCCCTCTCTCCTCCCTCACCCTTCCTCTCTCCATCCCTCCACCCCTTCCACTCTCCCTCCCCTCACCCCTTCCCTCTCTCCCTCCCTCCCCTTTCCTCTCCCCCTCCCTGACCTTCTCCCTCTCTCCATCCCTCACCCCTCCTCTCTCCCTCCCTCGCCCCCTTCCCTCTCTCCCTCCTCACCCCTTCCCTCTCTCTCCCCTCCCTCCCCATCCTCTCTCCCTCCCTCACCCCCTCCCTCTCTCCCTCCCCACCCTCTTTCTCTCTCCCTCCCTCCCCCATTCCCTCTCTCCCTCCCTCACCCCATTCCCTCTCTCCCTCCCTCACCCCCTCCTCTCTCCCCTCCCTCACCCATCCTCTCTCCTCCCTCACCCCCTCCCTCTCTCCCTCCCTCACCCCATTCCCTCTCTTACCCCATTCCCTCTCTCCCTCCCTCACCCCCTTCCCTCTCTCCCTCTCTCACCCCCTTCCCTCTCTTACCCATTCCCTCTCTCCCTCCCTCACCCCCTTCCCTCTCCCTCCCTCACCCCCTTTCCTTTCTCCCTCCCTCACCCCCTTTCCTTCTCCATCCCTCACTCCCTTCCCTCTCTCCCTCTCTCCCTCCCTCACCCCCTTCCCTTTCTCCCTCCCTCACCCCCTTCCCTTTCTCCCTCCCTCACCCATTCCTCTCTCCCTCCCTCACCCCCTTCCCTTTCTCCCTCCCTCACCCTCTTCCCTTTCTCCCTCCCTCACCCCCTTCCCTCTCTCCCTCCCTCACCCCCGTCCCTCTCTCCATCCCTCACCCCTTCCCTCTCTCCCTCCCTCACCCCCTTCCCTCTCTCCCTCCCTCACCCCTTTCCCTCTCTCCCTCCCTCACCTTCTTCCCTCTCTTTCTTTGCCACGAGAGAAAGCCTCACAATGACCGGAGCCGCGTTGTCGTCACACTTGCGGACTTCTTTGTAGAAGCCACGCGCCTTGGCCATGTTGGTAGGAGGCGAGCGCTGTCTGTTACGCCTGCACTTAATAGCCCGAATGTCAGTCGGGTGAACCGGCGTTCGGGGATCTCGCCGAACCTGCGTTCGTTCTCAATAGAGCGCGCCGTTACCCGTAGTCCATCCGTTCACGAAATTTTCGGCGAAATTTTCCAGAGCTTGGGCCTTGGCACCTTTGTTTTTGTAGGTGTCGGCTTTGGGATTCCAAAGGCAGGGAAAAGACTCCCATAAATCAATAAATAAAAACGTGTCGTCTTCAGACAATTCAGGCAGGTCATCCGCCATGTTTGCTGCTTTCTCAAAAGTACTCGCTCCTCCTCGTCAGAAGAGTCCGTTTCTCAGCCAATGAGAAGCCAGCTCCCAAAACACACGCTGCAAGCACATGTTTGCCCGACGCGTGCTCGCCGAACCAGAGCGAGCGTGGCTGTCGGGGTGTTCGGCGCGCACGCTCACGGGCAGTTAAG
>JAWQFJ010009723.1:0-2500 GCA_034096865.1 Theodoxus fluviatilis | reverse complement strand
GGGCATGAGAAAACGCATTTCACTTGTGTTTTGTCATGCACTGCATCAGGTGAAAAACTGCCGCCGATGGTGATTATCAAGCGAATCACAATGCCGAAAGAGAAACTGCCCAAAGGGATCGTCGTCCGTGTGAACAAAAAGGGATGGATGGATGAGAAGGATGGAGACCTGGCTGACTGAGTGCTACGGCAAAAGGCCAGGGGGTTTCTTCCGCCGAAACAAAGCACTGTTAGTCATGGACAGTATGCGGGCTCACATCACACCGACAATCAAAAAAGCCGTCACGTCCACCAATTCCATCAATGCAATCATCCCTGGTGGCACAACCAAATACCTTCAACCCCTGGACATCAGTGTCAATAGGCCGTTCAAACTCAAAATGCGCAATGAATGGGAACAGTTGATGACTGAAGGGGAGAAATCATTCACCAAAACGGGTCGCATGCGCCGTGCAACGTTTGCTGATGTGTGTCAATGGGTTCTGACAGCTTGGAATGCCATAAAACAGTCAACAATCGTGAATGGTTTCAGAAAGACTTGACTTGACTTGACTTGACTTTTACGACGTTTGAGGCCTTTTGTGAGGCCTGTTCGACGTTCCATGTGATAAACTAACTTTGCTGCAATGCGTGGCGGGCTTACTACTAGATCTATTGCATATTTTGGCATTCTGGTGTGTAGAGGAGATCTTTCCAGTGTTCGAAGCAGACGACGCAACACACGAGGCAGCAGGCGCGGAGGAATCTGACAGTGACACTTCCGGCGAAGACCATTCAGCCCCAGAAGAGATTCTGAATCTGTTCATTTCGGATACAGAAGAGTCAGACTTTAGTGGATTCAGTGCAGATGATGGAGAAGAGCCCAAGTGATTCGGTTGTTGAACTGGTGTGTGCAACGTGTTTGTTTGTAACTGTTATTTTCTCTTGAGTTATTTGAATACATACTGTTGTTTTCACTGTTCTCTACTACGTTATTTTGGTTAATTTTGTGCGGCCTATACTAAGAAGCGGCCAAGTGATTCGGTTGTTGAACTGGTGTGTGCAACGTGTTTGTTTGTAACTGTTATTTTCTCTTGAGTTATTTGAATACATACTGTTGTTTTCACTGTTCTCTACTACGTTATTTTGGTTAATTTTGTGCGGCCTATACTAAGAAGCGGCTTATGTATGGATTTTTCAGAATTTTTTTTAAAATTCAGGGGGTGCGGCTTATACTAAGGTGCGCCTTATAGGCCGGAATTGTGTGTGTGTGTGTGTGTGTGTGTGTGTGTGTGTGTGTGTGTGTGTGTGTGTGTGAGAGAGAGAGAGAGAGAGAGAGAGAGAGAGAGAGAGAGAGAGTGGGGGGGAAGGTAGAGAGAGAGAGAGAGAGAGAGAGAGAGAGAGAGAGAGAGAGAGAGAGAGACAGAGACAGAGACATATAGCATGCATGTGTCTATGTGAGTGTTTATGTGTTTGGGCGTGTTCCTGTGGACGGCAGCACTTGAAGGAGTTGCCGACACTCTAGACATCCTGTCACTCACACCCTACCATCTCATCACAGTCGGTTGTTTTGACACCAGATGACTTTCCCGTAGAACGTGAATTGTTGATGTCTCTGTGCTATTAGTAAAACTACTTGCCGCTTTCATTCCTCTTTTTTCACTACACACGGATTGTTAGGTGACAGACACACAAAAAATATTTTTGGGTAAAACAAATCTTATGTCGAAGCGATGAAAACTGTGTATATATATGAAATGATTTTCCCTATGAGCAATGCATGGTGGTGATGCCAAATAAAAGGTATACCTAAACCATTCCAGTCACCAAGGCATCAGATTGTGTAGTAATTGTAATTTAAACTATTTTAAAACTCTGTGTTTTAAAAAATTACCCTACTAATTTCTTGTGAAACCGGTTCTCGCTTTTTAGTACAGGGACCCTGATCATCTCCCATCCATCTTTCCTTTCCGGCAGGCACCCGGCGCTGGCTGAACGGCAACCCTGTCACGCAGAACATTTCGACGGATCGGTGTAGTTCCAAAGGTACATGCCTCTCGTTTATATTCAATACAGTGTACAGCTGTAGCTGTGGTATTAATGAGTATTTCTTCTGCGAGATTGCACTGTGAGGCGCTGCTGCCAGACAGGACGAGGTCGAAGCGTACCTGCTGCTTTGGCACTGGACGTGTCTCTGCAGAGGCGTCATCGACAAAGAAAGCTGCAGACGTTTCTGATGAACACTTCACGTAGAAACTCCCCACAACCCTGACTCGTGTCAGTGAAGCTGTCCGGATGTTATTTGGTTTCAGTTTTGTTCTCCAAAACAACCACGAATTTGACTTATTCTCTCATTCAGCAACATGTCTGTTGCGTTTAATCAAATAAACTTCATCACTCTTGCAAAGCAGGTGTGTTGTTCCTTTATTTTCCCCCCAGCGTTTTCACTTTCAAAAAGTGTGCTCTATAAAAGTATGCTGGAGTAGGAGGACAACAAGCAAAGACGAGTCTTCGTCACACAG
>JAWQFJ010009722.1:87500-92004 GCA_034096865.1 Theodoxus fluviatilis | reverse complement strand
CGAGCGCTCGGCGAGCCCCAAATGTGCACTCTTGTACGACTCGTCATGACCGAGCGCTAGCCAAGATGGCTTCCGCGATGTCTTCTCATCCTCCCGGATTTCGCTTCTCAACCAAATGAGTGAACCAGCAGCTGCAGACTGCTCGTTTCTTACGGAAGCTGATAAAATATGTTAAGCTCCAGTTGTGCATTAAGGATCGGCACCGCTCGAATAGAAAATTATGTCAAAACGATAGTGCTGACTTGGTGTCAGCAATAATTCATCGATGCTCACATCAAGGGAGGTTACCCAACAAACAACGGGCTCATGTAAGATATAGAGTTGCCTCCCTTGAAATCTTTTAGTCGTCTTTCGTAGACCTTTTTGCTCACATCTTGCCTGGTAATTATTTCAGAGCATTTATTTAAAAAACACAACAAAAAAACCAATATTAGCCTAACTTCTTGTAACTTCTCGCATAGGCTGGGTATCAATCACGGGTCGAAATGTGTGTCACAGCGCATATTACTTTGTGATGGCGAGTTTCTTCAGTTCCCCGAAGGCAGCCATTTTGGTCATCAGGCGCAGCCTCGCTGCGGCGGGCTACCTAGCGCTCGATAGCGCCAGCATGTACAGGTCGTTCAAGACCTACAAGTCTAACGCGATTGTTTTCTTTCCTGAGAACCTTTGGCAATAAAAAGGGCTGTTTCCGTGATCCTGAACGAGCGCTGCGTTTCGATGAGGTCTGCTTGCTTAGTGTTGATGGCGAGTGCTCGCTTTGTTGGCTTAGTTCGAAACTGATGCATCATCGTCACTGAGGTCCTTCGCTCTGCGATAATGACGTCAGTGGCGTCTCATGTGTGTCCTCAGGCCGAACTCCGATGCGCAGGGACGTCCACACACGGGCCAGGCCGCTCCAGCGGGAGTAGGGTCTTCTGGTTTGTCTTGTCTGGCCTGGCGTCTCCTGTCGAGGCTGGTCAGGCGCTCTGCTTAGAAGGCATCGGTGCCTCTGTAGGCTAGCTGTAGCCAAACACTGCGGTCAGCAGTCAGGGCCTCCCACCCGATCGTTGGGATGTTGCAGGACCGCAGTGTATTTTTGTGTGTCTTTGTAGCGTCTGATTGGACAGCCTTGGTGACGTGTGTCAGTGTCAGGTCACCACAAAAAATCTGTTTCGGCAGGCGGCTATCGTCCATTCGCATGGCGTGGCCAGTCCACCTCAGCGTGGCCTGCATGATCACGGCCTCAGTTCCTGGCAGTTTGGTGCGTCTGAGCACGTCCTAGTTTGTCACCTTCTCTTCGCAGCTGATGTTCAGGATCTTAAGGAGGCAGCGGGGGTAGAACTGGTCAGGGTTTGGCGCGAGGGGGGCATCGCCATTCAAACAAAGACCGCTCCCTATAGAACCGTCGTCCTCACATCCCTGCTGTACGGTTGCGGAAACTGGACTTGGTACCGCAGGCACATCAAACGGCTAGACCAGTTTCACTGATGCATCACACAACTGCACAAACGGCAAACAACCTGGCAAGAAAAAGAACAATCAACCAAACTGATGCACACACAATTATACACCACCACCACAACCTCCATCACCATCACCCCCACCCCCACCATCACCAACACCACCACCACCACCACCACCACCACCACTATCACCACTACCACCACCACCACCACCACCACCACCACCACCACCGCCGCCGCCGCCGCCACCACCATCCACACCTCCACAACCAACACCACCACCACCACCACCACCACCACTATCACCACTACCACCACCACCACCACCACCACCACCACCACCACCACCACCACCACAGCCGCCGCCGCCGCCGCCACCACCATCCACACCACCACAACCACCAACACCACTACCACCATCGCTACCATCACCACCACCAGAACCACGACCACCACCACTAACCCTGTTGTCATTTTGAAATTCTTTGTTTCATATGCAAAGTCCGTCTTGGTGACTCCTGCGCTACATCCGGGGACTGCATCAACACGGCCAGAGCTGAGTGTCGGGCTGGGACGTGTCAGTGTGTGGCTGGCTTCTTCAACCCTGGAAGCAAAACCTGCCTGGAAGGTGAGCAGGGGTTCCGTCTCTGTCTCAGTGTCAGTGTCCTGAAGCAATAGTCTACAGCAGAGAGATAAAAAAGAGAAGAAGAGCACTAAGTTTTCAAAGAATGTATCTTGATTATTAAAATGATTATCATTTCGTGCACATCTGTTGGACTATCCCTCATTTTTCTCAACAACGCTCGGTCCTCCTTCGCTCGCTCCATCCGACTCTCAATGTCGCACTTCTACCCACCTGCCCTCCCTCTCCCTCTCTCTCTCTCACTCAGTCACGCAATCATGCATTTGCTCACTCACTCACTTTCTCAATAACTCACACACTGGCTAACTCACATACTCACCCACTCGCTTGCTTGCTTACTTGCTCACTCACCTACTCGCACATTCACTATTTCGTTTACTCTCACGCTTACCTACAATAGGTTTGCTCACTCACTCATTGCCGTCTTGCATGATGTCCACCTGCTTGCTCCTTCGATTGTGTTAGACGCACGATGGAGTTGAAGCAATGGTGCCGTGTGGCTGAGCTGGGCGAGCAGGCAGGGAGTATAGAGACAATGTTTGCCTCTCTCCCTTTCCCCCCTCCAGGGGATCAGCAGACAAGTGTAGAAGAGCAGGTAGTGCTAGTCTCAAACTGAGCGTTAGGTGGCGTAGTCCTGACCGCCGAGTGCGGTGTATCATGGCATTGCAGGCGCAGGCGGGAGCTATAAAGACGCGTTCACTCTACTCCAAGTAGCAGGATAAAGCCGGTTCCGTCATAAGCGGTACATGTTTATCCAGCCCGCACAACGAAAATAAAAGAAAGGACACTAACACCAGTATATACGTGTGAATTAAGTGTAACAAACACCCTTGCCTGACGGAGATTCTCTATCGGCTAACCCCCAACATGAATTCCGAGTTCAGATCTACCTGCACGTGTCGTGTGGCTGGTTATGTCCTCCATCATGTTGGTATCTGGGAATCCGTTGAACAGCGGGACATCGGTCGCCATCACTGCTCCTGCAGCCTCAGGACGACTCCACGGGCACCGCGACAGTCCTGTGAAGCACTGGGCGAATACTCTCGAGTCTGCGAATGATTCCTTTCAGTGATGTACCACTGGAATTTCAAAGTCAACCCGGACCAAGCTTTTCCGTTCGTGCAGAGATTCGATCTCCATTTTCTGTCAACTGCCCCAGTCTGAGTCCCTCTTTTTTTTGGCTGCCATCACAATCTGACGTCACAAAACTGATGACGTAACGTCCGCTGAAGCAACTCCGGAGAACTTGCCAGATCACACGCACCCGAGAGTTATGAACTTTGATCACAGGGCTTATATATACATGATCGCGTGTAGACATTCACTGCACTGATGAAGGAGCCTACTTGACCCCGAAAGCTTTGCTAATAAAGTTCTGAAATTGGACGAAAGTCTCCTTGCTTCTTTTCTTTACATCAACGAGTCTAACGCCGGCTTCCTATTTCAAGATTGATGGTTAAATACCTTTTCTGCCCAAAGACTAAACAGTGTGTGTATTGTTGGATATCTTTCTAGTTATTTCAATTTATCTAAACTTTAAGTGTTTATGTATCATTTTCACTAGTATGTACAAAGATACGTTTGGCATCAGTCTTTAGACTTCCATAGAGGGACGGGAGGGACGATTTTCATGTCTGACCGAACCACGGCACCTTGTCACAAACCTCTCAAAATCGGGGCTGCAGATAAGTTCATGACTACAAAATCAGAACAGCAATAGACTTTTAGTAATTAATATCATTATTTACATTATGGCACATGGGAAAAGATGATGGCTGAACACAGAGCTCAACCTTTCATAGCTTCACTTTACCTCAACCAGAGCTCAGACTCTGAACAAACTAAAGACAGTTCTAGATATCAGGAACACAACTCCCACAAACGGGAACTAACACCGGCCGCCACTGGATCCTCCACTCCAAAAGAAACCCTGTACAGGGTTCCGTGGCTGCAAGAGTAACTAGACAGCACTCTGAGGGTGCAAGCCTCCGCCAAGGCAGCCACAAATTCGCCTCCATGGTCTGTATAATTCAGGCAGGATGTTCTGCTAGTCAGGCCTGACGCTACAAAGTTGAGTTACTTTAGCGCCTACTAGCAGTCTCTGCGCGCGAAATGTTTACGCCGGCGTCATCAAAATTTTGATGTCATCGAATTAGTGATCCAAGATAACATTTATCTTCATGGTCGTCATTAAAAGAAATTGAATAGTTTCTTGGGTGACATTCTGACTTTGCATTAAAGTTCGTCAGAGTCCATTTAGAACATTTAGAGTTATTTTGTAGAGGACCGAACTAAGGAACTAACCAAGGGAGAGGTAATTCACCACTCGCTGCACTGCCCACTGCAAGCATCGCCAGCCACTCGGCTCGCGTGCACCTGTCTCGCAGTTCCCACATGGAGTTTCTGAGACAAGCTGACT
>JAWQFJ010009722.1:37500-80000 GCA_034096865.1 Theodoxus fluviatilis | reverse complement strand
GGGCCTTTGAGACTTGTCGGTAGTGGAAGCTGAACACGTACAAGCCATGAACAGATTTCACTTTGCAAGCCCTAAACTTGATGATGTCTAGATAAACTGGGAGATATCCGTTGTATATCAATGCGATCCCATGACCTGTTAAATATTGGCTGCGTTTGTTGAAGATGGATTCGACTAGATATATCTTTAAAGACTACAAGATGATGCTCACCTCGAGCAATGACGATAACTGGACACACAAGATAAAAGAAGTACTGCAGAGATAAATTTTGCGGATGTATGGCGCAGTCACAAGGTGTAAAACGAAAGGAAGTTCTTGTTCGAAATTAAGAAGCGCCTTATCATATACAGGAATGTCTAGACGACTTCCCTAGGGGTAAGCAGTAGACATGATTTTTACACATCATTCAAGAGATATTGGATAAAAAAGTTACCTGCTTGTGTTACAGTAAATACGTTTTTCGAGACGTGTATGTCAATTTTAGGACGGGGTTTAGTGCTGTATGCAAAGGAACAATCGGACAGAGCCTATTTATGTCCAGCCAGCTATGACACTGACGAAAAGGAAATACTTCTGTTGAGTGTCCTGCCTTCGAAGACCTGATATGAATGTTCGTCTCTAAACTCTTGAAGGAGACGAATGCAAGTGACATTAGAACATCGTTGTCGCTTAAATTGCCGACATCAGTAAAATTGGTTGCAATGTATCTGTGTCGTGCGTTCAGGGAAAGACAAGAGGAAGTCTGTATTGTTATGGCTGATGAGATGTATTCTCTGTACATGTAATTGTGTTGTGATAGCAAGAAAGACAATGAATAAACCGTTTGTTCGTTCTTTTTTCTCTCTTTGCCTATCTCTCTCTTTTCCTCTCTCTCCTTCTCTTTTTCTTCCCTCTCCTTCTCTTCTTTCTCTCTCTCTCCCTCTTTTCTCTCTCTCTTCTTTTCTTTTTCTATCTCTCCTTCTCTTTTCTCTCTCTCTCCGTTCCTCCCCTTCTACTTTTTGTAGTCCCCGTTTTCTTCACTTTATCATTTTCTCGCTTACTTATCCCCCCCCCTCTCTCTCTCTCTCTCTCTCTCTCTCTCTCTCTCTCTCTCTCTCTCTCTCTCTCTCTCTCTCTCTCTCTCTCTCTCGTTCTGCCGCCTCTTCTATTTCTCCACTCTATATTTCATCTTCACACTATTTTAGATTACACCTCTCATTGGCCATTGAATTTTGTCTTTACAAAAGTTTATGGATGTCCCTGCTTTTTATATTCACAAACCAATTATTCATTAACATAAACTGTCCTCTTTATAACTTCTGTTCTTAAAAATTTATCTCTATCATTTCTGAGGATGAAGTTGAAATGTCAGGACTATCATTTATATGCATTAGCTGACACGGGTGCCTGTCAGTTTGAGGCAACCCAAGATATGAATAGGAAATCATTACCGACACAAAAAGTGGCCATAATTTAGCTTCTCTTTATCCAAATCTCAAGTTTATTTCCTTTCTTGCACTGTAGGTAGTTGGAGCCATTTGCTTGAGTTTGCAAACTCAGGTGCAAATCTTCTACTATGCTTGCATAATTCTGTATGAATTATTTTCTTTGCAGAAGTAGGGCCTAATTGTTGAAATATTATATTTGCAGAAGAACTTGTTAACTAATGCTTGCAATAGCATTTAGACGTGTTTATTCATAATATTGGACAGCCTTCCCATTTAACACGAGCTTTCTCTTTCACCTAATCACTTTGACTCACATTGATGTATACATTCGGTCAGATTTTTTTTATTTTTAGCTCTTGCTGGGAAAATCTTCCATGTAGTTCATCTCCCTTCAGATATTTTTATCATTCTGTGAGAGAAAGTGTTGTAATCAACCTGATAGCAAGCAATTCATCTGTCCAGTTTGGTATATCTAGAGCTATTCTTAGTCCTGACGCCTTCACACTTTTACTTTACTGAACTCAGGTGTGATAACTCATGTTCTTAGGAACTTAGTTTACAATACTTGAGGAAGTGTTTGCCCTTCTCTCCTAATTACATTTAGGAAAATTCACCTTTTAAATTGGAACTTCTACATAGCAAATGATATTTCCTATGCCGCTGTTGTTACCGTATTTTTCGTAATAGATTTTCCCCAGAACTTCAGAAAGATCCACCAGCGTTTTAGAAAAGCAGAATCAAACACTTTTTTCAGAAATTTCCACCTGCAATTTTGCACCAACATGACGACAATGCATTGCATGCTATCCTAGATAAGTTAGACTTGTAAACTCTCTTCACGGAATACGCACGTAGCTCTCACGCCTCTTGGGTTCACGTGTTTTCCAGACTGATCTGTAAGTTCTCGTGGTAATGGTTGAGATATATGTTCATGGGTCTATTGGTACTGTATTGGTATTGTAGTTATAAATTTTTGTATTTTGTTGTTAAGTTTTCAATACTAAAGGCTTCAGGTCATGTTGCTGTTGTTGTTTTAATGATTGATGCTCCATAGTAGGAGAACGTATCATTTCTTTAATTTACAGAGAAGCAAGGACACCAACGATTAGATCTAATTTATTCTAATTTGTTCCTTTTGTATGAATTCAATATGCTATTCTTTTCAAATGTAAGATAATAGACATTTTCTTCACACAAAGATTAGAATAGTTTTAAAATGTCTCAGTGTTTTATTCTCACCAAATGTTTTTACCAGTATTAAAGAGTTAGAAAACTTTTATATCCCCTCCCACCTTACCCCCCAACTCCCCCTCCCCCCCTCCCCCCACCCCCAACTCCTCCCCCCCCCTACCCCACCATGTCAGGTTTCCAAAGATTACTTAACGAGAATGATTAAGTGAATGACCCTATTCTACAGAGGAATATGACATTTCAACAACCTGAGTGAGTTTGAGTGGCGAATACCATACCTTTGACAATTAATTAACCCCTATTCAGAACAGAGAAAACACACCACACTTTCCGAGTATTCTAACACAATAGCATGTAGGAAGTTGTACTTTCATGAATGTCATTATGACTATACGTCACCAGCTGGAACTTTGATCCGGTAAAAAACATTACACCAGCCATCAGAGATTAAGGCTCTGGTTAGTCAAGTGTCATGTTGCTCCAAAGAGAGTCATTACCTCAGTCAATGGCGAAGTCATATTCTCATCCTACACGTTTCTAAGTGCTACACAATATACACAGTTTTTACGTACCTTTATATATCGGCTTACATCATGTCATACATTGATTAGTATCGGATATTTTGATCATTCAAATTTGAACTCGTGAATAGAGTCTGTGTTGTTTTATCTGTAAATGCTATGACTCTTTCCTGGCATCTGCACCACCGGTTCAGGAATTCCTTAGGCCTGCAGATTTTTACCACTCTTACAGTGTCATCGTTTTATAAAAATCAGAAATAGGTCAACCAGATAAGACGCGATTTTTTTCTTGACCTCCATTGTGTCTTGGCTTCATGATATCTGAATTGCATATTGCATTAAATGCTTCAATTAGATCATAATTAGTCCTTTGTTAAGAAAGCGTTTCACCATCCTTTCACGGCACTTAATTTAGATGAGACAGTTGCGTGGTCTCTCGTGCGTTTCATGAAGATGAAGCCCTCTATTAGTTTGTTAGGAAATTCTGGGTTCCCTTTCAAAACGATGAAGGCATGCTCGAGCAGTCACTGGATATTTATGTATGACCTTTTTCTATTCTCCTTATGTATGTCTACAGGTTTTTAAGATCACGGTTTATCGTCTTTTATTCAGCACTTTTACTTTTTCCTACCTCCTTTAATTCTCCCTAGTACCAGGATGTGCTCTGTAGTTTCTTTATCTAAACGTTAAGGGTGTCCACAGAATGTTCTTTTGTAACAAGCTGTAGTTTGCAGGATACTTTTAGCGAGAATATTCGTGTCCAGAACATCGGCATTAACACTGGCATCTAGGTCAGCCGAAATGGTTTCAGGTGGAGGAGCCGAAGATGGGATAGCAGCTGCTGGGGGATGATTACAGTCATCAGCTGAGCTGCTTTCGTTTCATCCTGTAGGATTTGTGGCTGGCTGTGACAGGATCCTTTAGTGGCTAGAAATCTATTGTTTGGAACTCTGGAACTCTTATTCCGACTTTTTTCGATCAAATATTTTCTTTCTTGGAGTCTAGAGCTATTAGATTTTGCTCTGTTACGGTACTTCTTTTCTTGATGGATTGTTTCGATGTACTCAACATTTATGTTTTTTAAATACGGTATTTGCACACACAAAACTCACGAGGTTTTATAGAAACTTGTATTTCACATAAACACAGCCTGCACACACAAGCGGGAACTGGTAAGATACTCTGAACTAGAGGATCACAGCTGGTTGAGACTGGCTGCAGAGGGTCCTTGGCGTAGTCTGTCATCCGGCTCTTGTGAGGTCCAGGCGGAGTCTCAGGAGGTGGGAGAAATGCAAGGGAGACGGAAAGGGTGGCCGAGTCTGCATTCCTGTGGATCTGCCAGAGCAGAGACAGGTCAGGATGACCGACAATAGACCCCATTTCCCCCAGTGGCCAGATTGGCAGCTTTGGGCCACCTCAGCCTTAACTACTGGAGTGGGCTCTGAAAGCCCAGCAGCCAGGGGTTCCTCCTCATGAAAGGGGCAACGAGTAGCCATGGCTTTATGTCGTGCTCTTGTAGTACTTATTACATCTCATTCTCTTTACATGTATACAGCTCAAGTAACAATCTTATGGGTTTGTTGTGAACTATAAATAAATGCGGTCCCTACATAGTATTTTGGCAGTACCAAGGAAATTGTCTATGGTGATAGAGCAACTCTGGTGTTCTGCAATGTCTGATGTCTTTATTGTCTAAGCCATTTCCAAATAACAATGCACTTGGCGTGTCCATCATAAAATGTTAACGCGGACCTAAATGTTGTAGATCCACTAAGATTTATTGATGGCCTAATACTGTGTAAAGGTTTATGAAAGCCAAGCCTGAAGAAGTTGAGTATATTCAAAAGATCAAAGGGGAAAACTCCATCAAACGATTTGTCATGAGTGAAGAAGAGGAAGAATTGTTTCTCTTTAGCAATACTGTCACACGTGTGAAATAAAGCACCACAAAAATGCAAAATATATTGTGTGATGTTTGTTTTGTCATTGGCAACGTTTTAAAAAAGAGCTCATAATGAATGCAATTTCAATTTTAGCCTGATTGACACTATTCCTCTTTTGTTTTCACAGCTACAAATGCTATGACATTTTCTTCATTATGCAAGGAAAAGAAATTGACATAAATATCAACAAACGATGGTCTTTACTTGGAATCTGACGCCTCATTCTTAAAGACCACTTTGAAAACATCAGAAAACATACACATCTGATATATTTGAGAAAATACACTCATGTCATTATTTCACAAGTCCTGGCTCTCACGGGATTCTTACTTAAGGATGACGAGTATGTCTGGAGTTGAGAACAGACAGAGACCAACAAACGTTTTTCAAGGATCGGCCTCGAAGTGGAGTCGGTTACAAAGTTCACAGGCGTGCCCAGGTCCACAATGT
This sequence comes from Theodoxus fluviatilis, assembly GCA_034096865.1. Taxonomy (NCBI): domain Eukaryota; kingdom Metazoa; phylum Mollusca; class Gastropoda; order Cycloneritida; family Neritidae; genus Theodoxus; species Theodoxus fluviatilis. The sequence goes on along the minus strand of JAWQFJ010009722.1, from coordinate 74,467 downwards.
CTTGCTGGCTGACTGTGACACAGGCGAAGATGCTAACAATGTCCAGAATCTTGAAGCAAGTTACACATATGGGTGGTCGAAGAGTCGAAGTCTTCCTGTTGGCGTGTTTAAGTGGTTCACTGACAAACAGATGGATGGGCCAGAGTAGGGAGATTTTATAAACACCAGCAAGCACGATATTAGCGACAAGTCGTGACAACTGCTTCTACTAATAGACCACTTGATAGTTCAGCTGCCATCTTGGAAATGGCACATGCGCAGTACGCACTAACCCCGCTCGACATGTAAACAAAGGATCTCTGTTTGTGAATAAGTATATACTTAGTGAACATTTACGATGCACTTCCCTCATTGTGTGACTGCGTTAGTTCAAAGCCTATGATGTGCCAAAACAAAATAAGTACTTACAGAAACTTCCCTTTACTTCCATTTTGTCTAAAATACTAGATCCCATAATGATCGTACTCCGAGTCAGTGCGAAATGTGCGATATGAGTGACTGGTTAAGACGGCCGCATGTTACTAGGTCAGTCGAGGAGTTTATCCATTGAACGAATTAATGTCAACTGTTGATGTGGCCCATTTCTGAAATTTGAAGAAGTAGGCTACGTTTAACAGCACTCACTGAATAGATTGCCGAACAGAAGTTCACGGTCGGCTTCGTAGATTGCTGCTAAAGGTGTCATAAGAACATTTTTATATCAACAATATCCAAAGGAACGTCCGCAGTTGGGTATTAGTGGTCGACTGCAGCCAATGATGTTATATGATATTATCCCTCCAGGTTTACTGGAGGTCCTACAGACTTTATCCCTCCAGGTTTACTGGAGGTCCTACAGACTTTATCTGTCTGTGTGTGTGTGTGTCTGTCTGTCCCGTCTCCACGGCTTATATCTCAAAAACTACTGGACGGATTTCCTTGAGATTTTGCACACTAACTGGAAGTTAGGTCCGATTGAATGTATCAAATTTTCAGAATCGAGGCTTGAAGAGAAAGTGGTTTTTTAAGGTCGTATTCTCGAAATTACCGGTCGAAAAATGATTGAAATGACAATTGACGGAATAGCCAAATTTGACGTCATTAATAACGTTACGTCATTTGCAAGTACAATTTCGATCCTATGCCAGGAGAATAATTTCGAAACACCTGGGGAGGTAGGCAATTTGATGCAATGGCGAAATTCCAACATGTGCGACGTCATCAATAACGTGACGTCATTTGCGAGGACAGTTTATAGGAGAATTAATTTAGATAGATAGATATGTCCTCAGATGTCTTAGGCCGCGAGGCCTTTATCTGATCTTTTGATCAGTACTTATGGCTACTCTCACTCTCTCTCTGTCTCTCTCTCTGTCTCTGTCTCTGTCTCTCTCTCTCTCTCTCTCTCTCTCTCTCTCTCTCTCTCTCTCTCTCTCTCTCTCTCTCTCTCTCTCTCTCTCTCTCTCTCTCTCTCACAGTACATGTAGTCTTTGAACATCGTGTCAATCTGTTTTTGAAGCTGTTTAATGATGAACACTGAATTTGAGAACACTGGTAAAGGAGAAAGAATTATATCTGTGTGTCGACTCTCTGTCTCTACATTTCAATTGACGTAACAGCAGAAATTATGGGTAACCTTTTACACAGTTTTAGATCGAAATCGAGTCCTTCGTATGTTGAACGTCTACGTTGAATAAATACTTTTTGTCTGCATTTCTCGTACTGGCACAACTTGGTGACTTAAAGAAGTCGCTCCACTCCACGTCTACGAGATCATTGTACAATTTGTAAGCCTATATTAGGTCACCACGAATTCTTCTTCTCCTCACTCAATAGTACATGTACTACCAAGTTGAAGTTCTGTTCGTGTGGCCTAGTGGCAGTGAATCGATAATAAACTTACCTGAAATAGACCTTGAGTATCCTAAAATGTACAAGACCACTCAAATTTCATGAACTATCATCCATTTTCCTACAATTGTGTAGTACAATCGTTTTAGCGTTTTTAATCGACCCTGATACGACCTATCGCGATTTTGTCCTTTCATATCATGGTCGAAACTTCGCTGGCTTCGCGGATCGCTTTCGCCTATCAGACGACAGCTTCGTATACAATCATCACTGCGAGGCAGCGCGAAATTTACCGAAGTCGACCAAAAAACTCGCATTCATACAAATAATGAACCAATTCGAGTTTCTTTCTCAAATTATTCAGACTTTGTCCGATTATTACCACGGTAAGATAGCAGGAATTTCACATCCGGCGTCATCGCTTCTGATTGGCCGGTTTGTGTCACGTGACTGTGATAGTTTCGTCTGCTACTCGCTCTGACGTTATGGTCCAAGTAGTTTGATGTTTACTTCGTCCGCTGAACGCTGCCAAGACTAATGCGCGAATGAATGAAGTATGATTTCATAATTTTTCAGGATTAATACAAATTTATATCAAATACATCAGTTCAATTTAATCGAGTCAATTAATCGAGTACATGTCCACCAAGTCAAAAATGTGTTGAGTGGAATGCAAGTCAGAAAAGTTACACTTGCAGTCTAACACCATCAGATTATCTGCAACTTTTCGAAGCGAATCTAGCCTAAAAACCTACCAGTTATGCAACGTGTTAACAGGATTGACTCGTTCTGTTCCACAGTTGGCGGAGAACGTTTCAATTTTGCTGGTTTTCAGCATTACGCGATCGCGCAATTTTTTTCTTCAAATCAGAAATAGCTTTACATTTTTGTCCTCCTGTAACCACTATCAGATGTCCAGCGTCGGCATTAACAAAGAATTACAGAAAACCCACAACAACTATTATCTTTTTATCCATAAATAAAGATACTTCATACACAACACTTTCATGAAACACAAACAAACAAATGAAAATATAGATTTTTTTTTCACCAGCATTGTCCACTTTAGGGTGGCGAACTTTTGTCTAAGTCTAATGGCTCGTGTGGTAGAGCATTGGACTCGTGGTCATGCATGACCAGGTTCGATTCTGCGCTGAAACTTTTTTCTTCTCTTTTTTCGAGAGGTTGTGGGTTCCAACCCGACCTGGTTTTTTGTGTTTTTGTTCATGTGTGTTTTTTCCCCATCTTTTCTCGAGAGGTTGCGGGTTCGAACCCGATCTTTTTCATTTTTTTTAATATGCCAAAACCTGGAGGTTCAGCGCCAGCGGTTTTTATTAGTCTGTCTGTGTGTGTGTGTGTCTGTCTGTCTGTCCCGTCTCCACGGCCTATATCTCAAAAACTACTGGACGGATTTCCTTGAGATTTTGCACACTGACTGGAAGTTAGGTCCCATTCAATATTATCAAATTTTCAGAATCGAGGTTTGAAAAGAAAGTGACTTTTTTACATTTTGGTGTTTCATTGAAAACGATTCAACAGACTCCATTTTGCAAAATTTGTGACGTGATCATTTGACGTCGTATAACGTGACGTCATTTGCGAGTAGATTTTTTAGGAGGATGGATCCTATATAGAATCTATGCCAGGAGGAATAATTTCGAGAACATTGGAGAAGGAGAAAGAATGATTTTTTACGATGCAAGTAGTCAATTCATGGAATGGCGACCCACTCCACAGCCACGTCACTTTCTTGCTGTATCTCTCGTGGTAACAGATGCGGGCGCAAAAATGGCTTCCAAATGAACGCAGACTTAACTCGTTGCATTGTATTCCGGACAGCATTTGTGTCTCATTTTTGCCAGACAGTGAGAAGATTTCTCAGACTGTGATAGACAGGGGTATGAATAAATATTACTCATGTTATTTAGACGAAATTAAGATCTATGGGCAAGAGGATTACACGGTGGAGGTGACAGCTCGGTGCTTCAGATCAGTGCGAAAAAATGAAACACCACATCGATAATTTATATCCATCTTGACGCTGTTAAGCAGAAGATCAACTATCCTCATTGCTCGTGCAAGGCTGGGTCTTGTCTCGTCTCGGGGGAAGCGGAAAAAAGATTTTCCACGACAGCCGTATCTGGCATTTGAACACGATATTGCAGCGCAGTTTTCTCCGTGCCGTCGTCGCTTCATTTTCAGCTATGAGTGAATGAAAGCGTCGATTCTAATTCCAGGTAGAAACACCACAGTGTTCAGAGTTATGCGAGGAAAAGCTTTCTAACCTATTGACACCAGTCGCTTTTTCTAATGGGAGATCCAAAATGCCATCGCAGCTATCATTATTATAATTATAATATAGGCCTGTATGCTAGCTGCTCGATCATCTGCTGCTCAGAGCGCAGATCATAAATATGCGTCCGGTGTTTATTTCTTTATTAAGACCAGCTTGTTAGAGACGTGCTTTTCCATGGAGAAAATTGTGTTTAGATCTTTTAGGAGAGATATAGTTTACTGACACCTTGAACCTTTTCCCAGCTTTAAGTGTGGGAATTTTCATGTTATATTTTTAGTGTTTACACTCCCTTCTCCACGCACTCGGCTAATTAGTGTTCATGTTTACAAACTACGGAACAAACGGTTTCTCACAGACATATCGCTTTCAAGAAATACTATAAAAACCCTTGCACGCACTTGCATTCTGCTATTCATACACTAAACTTTATTCCTCACGCACGTGGCATAGATACAACACTCACTATACATACGTGTATCTTGCACAAGCGCTCCGGGAGAGACACGCGAAAACTGGGAGGTCACTCTGTCGGAAATCTCGCTAAAATCAGCTTTCTATTGTCTTTATAGTAAAACAAAGAGCCGGATTTTATTCAATTAAAATTCATAACTTTTAAACAAATTGACCCACAGTGTTCATACTTATACCATTGGAATGATCTTTTTATGCTCTTTTCAATGAACTACATTTCATTCGTGTCATTTACCTTTCGTTTTTTCTCGCACATACCTATATAATACACCTCCTCCTCTGTGTGACTGTGTGAGTGTTAATTCAGCGTCTATGACAAGCCAATGCAAAACAAAACATGTCATAATAGGAGCTTCCTGAACCTATCCATCATGTTTAAAATATATGGTCGATTGTTTCCTGGGCCGATAGCTTGCAAGGGGGTTTAGGGAAAAGAACGTTATAAATGCTTTACAAACACTCCGTCATATCAATTCTCAAATGGCTAAGCTGGTAGAGCGTTGCACTCTTGGTCATGCATGACCAGGTTCGATTCTGCACTGAAACTTTCTTTTCTCTCTTTTTTCGAGAGGTTGTGGGTTCGAACCCGACCTGGTTTTTTGTGTTTGTGTGTGTGTGTGTTTTTTCCTCCTCTTTTTCTCGAGAGGTTGCGGGTTCGAACCCGTTCTTTTATCTCTTTTTTAAAATAAATATACGAAAACCTGGAGGTTCAGCGCCAGCGGTTTTTATCCCTCCAGGTTTACTGGAGGTCCTACAGACTTTATCCCTCCAGGTTTACTGGAGGTCCTACAGACTTTATCTGTCTGTGTGTCTGTGTGTCTGTCTGTCCCGACTCCACGGCCTATATCTCAAAAACTACTGGACGGATTTCCTTGAGATTTTGCACACTGACTGGAAGTTAGGTCCGATTCAATATTATCAAATTTTCAGAATCGAGGTTTGAAAAGAAAGTGACTTTTTTACATTTTGGTGTTTCAATGAAAACGATTCAACAGACTCCATTTTGCAAAATCTGTGACGTGATCATTTGACGTCGTATAACGTGACGTCATTTGCGAGGAGATTTTTTGAGAAGGGTGAATACGCCGTATCTGCGAACACTGTCGACAACTTCAAGGCTAGTACATTAGACTACTTCTGGAAAGACAGCCCTACTATGTATAACCCAACCTGCTGCACCTAGACTGCATAATAGCCGCCACGCATGCAAGTCTAGCACTAGGAACTATTAAAATGCTGCACAGCCTACCTCATAGAATTTTTCAAGTTTAAAAAGCTTGATGTAGCCACTGTTTACAATTGGCCCATGCACACGCTGCCATGGTGAAATCTCCGCAGTAAATCTGACCTAATTTCTGATTGGCCAAAACTACGAAAATGTGTCACGGGAAGTAACTCCTGTATAGTTTTGAATCATACAAATTCGCACTTTTAAAAGTCATTTTTCACTGTTTAATAGATACGATCGAAGAGGGAACTTTGTTGTTTTCAATCCCCAATACCATGTACTATCATAATATAATATGGGAACATCGTCCATATTTTGGCTGAGCGGACCTGTAGAAGGAGTTGTTATCCGAAGGCACGCCCTGCGGTCTATGTGTGATTCGGGTGTAATACTGCCAATAAACGTCGTTAAGCTTAAGATTACACCCGAATCACACGGACCGTTAAGGTGCATGGAGTACAGTACCGGTCAAGAGTCACAACAACCACCGACACCGACCATTTCAGCCTTCTTCATGATGCGTTAGAATCCTGCCATTGTCGTGGTGAACATGGCTGACAACGGTCAGAATGATTACTTGCTTGGTTTTTTCCTTGTCAAAACTTGTTATACCGTCAGATTGTTACCACCATCAGATTTTCTGCAACTTTTCGAAGCGAATCTAGCCTAAAAACCTACCAGTTATGAATCGTGTTAACAGGATTGACTCGTTGCTTGTAGAATGACGGTACTCGGTAGCAGTACCACACACGGTGTAGGTATGTTAGAAAAAAAAAGAAACATAAATGATATTAATTAAAAGTAGATCATTGGAAAGAGAATAAAAAGACAATTCCAGTGGTATAAATATGAGATCTGTAAGTTTATTTGTTCAAAAGTTATGATTTTTTAATTGAATAAATTTCGGCCCTTTTTTTTACTATAAAAACAACAGAAAACTTGTGATCAAATTGCATGCACTGAACCTTAAAATCCTGCATAACTTTCTCATTTTTAAAGCTATAAGAAAACCAATGACATCTCTGGATTGCTTATGACTGGAACTATTGATTAAAAAGATTTTAAAAAATTGACAGACAGATCTGAATTTTACTAATTAATTAAAAAGTCAATTAATTACCGCCGTTCATACTCAAACTAGCTCTAAAACGTTCATAACTTTTTATTTTACAAAGATATAAGAACACCAATGATATCTTTGGAATGCTTATGACCTGAACTATTGATTAAACAGATAAAACATAATAACAGGCAGATATGAAATTGATTAATTAATTAATCAGTCAATTAATTACTACCGTTTACACAACTATTCAGATGTTTTACCTCATCCTCCGAAGTTGTGGCTAACTCAGCGTCAGGCGTACAGCAAATTGCAAGAATGATTAGTATCCATGTATCATGACATAAAGCAACAACCCTAAATACACCATACCATGCATTAATAACAAAAGTAATACTCAATAGAGGAATATTTTAGACCTTGGAATCTGCCTAGTCGGCTAGTGAAGCCGCAGTCAAAGGAAAATCGGCGACCTTTTTTTCCTTCAGGACGACTAATTTTTCTCCTAGACCATATATTTCTTTCAAATTACATACACTTGTAGCAAAATGATTGTTCTATGTGATTTTTACAACCCGAATAAAAACAGTACTCGCGTTCGAGATGAACTAGGGGGGGTTTTGATGAGCAAAATCGTGGCTCTCTCTCCAACTTTCTCACGTACCTATACATTCAATGTCTTTTTTCAGAAGGTATCATTTTTCTCCTAGACCATATATTTCTTTCAAATTACATACACTTGTAGCAAAATGATTGTTCTATGTGAAGTTAACAACCCGAATAAAAATGATACTCACGTTCGAGATGAACTAGGGGGGGTTTTGATGAGCAAAATCTTCGCGCACTTGTCTCTCAGCATTCACAAAACGGATACGGTTAAAATTTACACTGGCATGCTGGGAAAAATGTTAACTACGTCACTAAAAACACCGTATTCGCGTGAGACTAAAAATAGAGGTGCGTAGCGCGAAAACGCTTGGGTAGGAACTGAGCGCGTGACGAAAACGCAGTCACAGCTTATCCTACCAATGCCAGTGTCACTCTGGCTTCCAGGGGCCCAACTGTACAGGTGAGAGAGAGAGAGAGAGAGAGAGAGAGAGAGAGAGAGAGAGGTAGATAGATAGAGAGAGAGAGAGCGAGGGAGAGAGAGAGAGAGAGAGAGAGAGAGAGAGAGAGAGAGAGAACGAGGGTGAGAGAGAGATAGAGCGAGAGAGAGAGAGAGGAGAGAGAGAGAGAGAGAGAGAGAGAGAGAGAGAGAGAGAGAGAGAGAGAGAGAGAGAGAGACTCAAAGAAAGATGGACTCAAAGAGAAAGACTCAAAGAGAAAGAGAGGAAGAGACTTAGAGAGAGAGAGACTCAAAGATAGAGAGAGAGAGACTCAAAGAGAGGGAGAGAGAGAGAAAGAGAGAGAGACTCAAAGAGAGAGAGAGAGATAGAGAGAGGGGGAGAGAGAGAGAGAGAGAGAGAGAGAGAGAGAGAGAGAGGGAGAGAGAGACTCAACGAAAATGAGAGAGAGAAAGAGAGAGAGAGAGAAAAAGAGAGAAAGAGATACTCAAAGAGAGAGGGAGAGAGAGAGACTCAAAGAGAGAAAGAGAGAGAGATGGGGTGGAGTGATAGAGACGTAGAAAATCCTTGCCATACCCATTACAGTGTGCGTCTCAATTTACTAACTACCTCCACGCTATTCAAGATTGGAGGCACACGTTTACACTAACTGTCTAGGAACAAGAGTGTTTAAATGTGAGGTGCAGAGATGGACCTTGTTTTCTATATATCTTTTACTCACCTCACATTTACCTGGAGTTGGTAACTGTATCTCCAAGTTTTGTGGGCTCGCACTGGAGTTTTCCATGTTGAATTACATAGGAATGCAGAATGTTAAGCATGCTATTCTGGTATAGGAGAAAGGAACACAATCTCCCCTATTGTTAGCAGTACATTGATCGTTTATTCCCACCCCCCACCCCCCACCCCAACCTCCACCCCCCACCCCTACCCTCACCGTGACATCCTGCATGAAGATATATGTTGTGTACACTCTGCAAAATAAAAGTCCTGCTTACATTTAGTATACGAGCGTACATACGATGGTTTAGATTTTTACGTATCTCTTCACATGAGCCGTGCGCTGCCAAACTTTATTTGTTCCTGTACGCCACCTCATTATCCATTGTAACATTGCACTGAAGACATCGGAAGCCCTTATCATAAGCTCAAGTCCCTAGCTCGGGGGTCTCGCAGTCAGTGGCCTCGCCACGGGCGGCCTTCAGCAGCCACAAAGGTCACCGGGGTCATCTGGACAGGAGTGGATCATGAGGCACTACCGTGAATTCAACCCTCTTCAGTCAGCGTATAGAGCTGGCCACAGCACCGAGACTCTTCTGCTCCGTGTTGTAAATGACATTCTCTCTGCTCTGGATGATGATAAACTCTCTGTTCTGCTTCTCCTGGATAACTCGGCCGCTTTCGATACCATTGATCACTGTGTTCTTCTGTCTCGTCTTGAAACTGTCTTCGGCATTCGCTCCACAGCTCTTCAGTGGTTCCAGTCTTACCTCCATGACCGTACACAGTATGTGTCTGTCAACAACATATCTTCTCCTTCTTCTCCTCTGCTTTTTGGCGTCCCTCAGGGTTCGGCGCTCGGGCCAGTTCTCTTGGTACTGTACACTACTCCTCTATCAACTGTCATACAACAACACGCAGTCAATCACCACCTATTTGCAGATGACACACAACTCCAACAATCATGCAAGCCTTCAGAAATCCTAGCATTGGTACATACCTTTGAAAACTGTTCTTCTGACATCAAGTCCTGGATGTCTACAAACAAATTAAAGTTGAACGCTGAAAAAACTGAAGCCCTTCTCTTCTCTGGATCAACTGCTGTAACCCCAACTCCTCCTTCCACTATCACAATAGGTTCTAGTGACATCTCTTTTTCTGCCAGTGCCAGAAACCTCGGTTTCATCATGGACTCTAGCATGTCAATGAAACAACACATAGCTGCAGTATGTCAGACCTGCTACTTCCAGATCAGAAGAATTAGTTCTATCAGAAAATTTCTCACAGTAGATGCTACTAAAACTCTGGTCACTTCCTGCATTCTGTCCAGATTAGATTATTGCAACTCTCTTTTGATAGGCTGCCCTGACTCTACTCTCCAACCTCTGCAGAAAGTCCAACACTGTGCCGCCCGCCTCATTTTTAGAGCGCGTCACCGACAACCCTGCACTCCTCTCATGAAAGATCTCCACTGGCTGCCTGTTTCTGAACGTATCAAGTATAAGACTGCATGTCTCTGCTACAACATCATCTCTGAATCTGCACCTGCCTATCTCTCTGATCTGGTCTCTCTGTACACCCCTTCTCGCTCACTCCGCTCTTCTGCTGACACTCGACTCCTCCGCCAAGGTCGCTTCAAGCGCAGAACTCATGGCTTTCGCTCTTTCTCATACTATGGCCCTCAACTGTGGAATTCTCTCCCTCACAATATCCGACACTCTACCTCCATCTCTTCCTTCAAATCCAACCTCAAAACCTACCTTTTTCAGCAATATTACTTGTGAATTCGTTAGAATCCTGCCGCAACCCCCCCCCCCCTCCTCTACCCCCACGTACATCTTGACATCTGTGTAAATATTTGTATAGTATATTGTCAGTCTGACTGTGTACATCTGAATGCATGTGTTTGACTATGACTGGATGACTAAATGTATAGACTGTGTGTTGTATGTTTATTTTGTATATGTATGTATATATGTTACGCGCTTAGAACCTCGGGAAAGGCGCTTTATAAGTATAATAAATTATTATTATTATTCAAACATTCTGGAAGATGGCGCCCAACCCACCCGCAATACCGATGTGGACACACACCCCACTTGCACCCACACCAAACATCTGGACACTCATCTAGCAGCCAGAAAGAAATGACAGCCCCTTGCTCTCACTCTCCAGTGGCTGTGGCAGACCTCATGGGTGCAAGTGCTCTCTCTTTGCAGACGTTGATGAGTGTACCACCAAGCTGTCTGGATGTCAGCAGCTCTGCCACAACGTGCCTGGGAGTTTCAACTGTCGCTGCAAGTACGGCTACCAGCTGGGAGAAGACCGCAAGTCCTGCTTGAAAGGTGAGAGAGTGTACCTGATCTTCATCTTGTTTGCCCTCGTATTCCTAGATCTGTCGTCCCCTGTGTGTTGGGGGTAAGAATAGACCCCCTGTATGTTGGGGGTAACAACAGACCTCCTGTGTGTTGGGAGTAGGAATAGATTCCCTGCGTGCTGGGGTAAGAATAGACCCCCTGTATGTTGGGGTAAGAATAGACCCCCTGTATGTTGGGGGTAACAACATACCTCCTGTGTGTTGGGAGTATGAATAGATTCCCTGCGTGCTGGGGTAAGAATAGACCCCCTGTATGTTGGGGGTAAGAATAGACCCCCTGTGTGTTGGGGGTAAGAATAGATCCCCTGTTTGTTGGGAGTAAGAATAGATCCCCTGTCCGTTGGAGACAAGAATAGACCCCCTGTATGTTGGGGGTAAGAATAGACCCCCTGTATGTTGGGGGTAAGAATAGACCCACCCCGTCACTCTACACGACCCAGAAAAGGTGAATTACAAAGGAAATGGCGACTTTACTGGCTCTAGAATAGAAGAACTCGGGTGGCCCGAGTGAGCATTGGCCTTACATAGCCTGCACAGGCGGGCAGGTCATGGGTTTCGATTCATTTATTCATTCGCTCACCCATTCCTTTCCATAAATTCACGCATTCACCTATTCACTCGTCCTTTCATTCATTTATCTTTTTCTTGAAGTAAGAAGGGTATACGTATGTCTTTTATATACAGAGCGTCTAAAGTAAAGCGATTTTTGGGCTGTCTTCTTTTTCTACTCGTTCCCACGTCTACTTTTTGTGTTGAAGCAAAGTATGCTTTTTGTGCTCGCTCTACTTTATCTATAGGCAGAGCGGCGAGATCACGGCAAAAATAATAACTGTGATGGGAGATGATATGTGGAAACTTACCTCGATTTCTGGAGAGTGTGTAAAGCTGTGTTTGTAGGTGCATATGAGTGTTTCCGTGCATGCGTTTGTGTGTGCGATGTATTCGTTTTCGTGCGTGGTGTGTGTGTGTGTGTGTGTGTGTGTGTGTGTGTGTGTGTGTGTGTGTGTGTGTCTGTGTGTGTGTGTGTGTGTGTGTCTATGTGTGTGTGTGTTTGTTTATTTATTTGTTTGTTTGTACGTGCGTGTGCGTGTGTGTGTGTCTGTGTGTGTGTGTGTTAGTTATGGAGGACGTGTGTGTGTGTGTGTGTGTGTGTGTGTGTGTGTATTTTGGATGACGTGTGTGTGTGTGTGTGTGTGTGTGTGTGTGTGTGTGTGGTATGGAGGACGTGTGTGTGTGGTATGGAGGACGTGTGTGTGTGGTATGGAGGACGTGTGTGTGTGGTATGGAGGACGTGTGTGTGTGGTATGGAGGACGTGTGTGTGTGGTATGGAGGACGTGTGTGTGTGGTATGGAGGACGTGTGTGTGTGGTATGGAGAACGTGTATGTGTGGTATGGAGGACGTGTGTGTGTGGTATGGAGGACGTGTGTGTGTGGTATGGAGGACGTGTGTGTGTGGTATGGAGGACGTGTGTGGTGGTATGGAGGAAAGGCGATACATTGAGAGACGTTGCATTCCAGTGGAGGACGTGTGTGCGTGGGTCGGGGGCAAGAACTGCAGCCAGGGATGCACGGTGGAGGAGGGCAGCAACACTCCCTCCTGTTTCTGCGACGCGGGGTTCCATCTCCAGTCTGACGAACTGACCTGTCAGGGTGAGTAAACTGACAGATGTTCAAGGCTCTGCCTCAACGTCAACACACTTGTCCTGCAAAAAGCGTTTGTGGATTGAAATGCATTTGGGAAAGGTTTCGGTCGATACAAATAGCTTCCACTGGCTTTTAGTATCATCGACATACGTTTTTTGCTGGGCAAGATTTTTTTATCTTTGTGATCACGGTAAAAAGCGATTGTCCTTCAGAAACAGGTGTTTGTCGACAAATAGGGATCTGGGAAAGCTCAGGTTGATTTAAATAGTTTACACTGACTTAGATAAATAAATAAAAATCCACAAACGTTACTTGCAGGACAGCCATTTTTGTCGTGACAGGCCCTCTATGAGTTTTTGTTTGTTTTGCAAGACGGAGGTCTATTTTTAAACTGAGGCTTTCCGACCACTACTGGTGCTCAGTTTCAGGCTCTGTGTTTGAGCAGTGAACGCACTTGACCTGCAGGTCCTGCAGCCAATGAATGCCGCATGCATGGACAAGTGCACGGTGATGCACGCACGCACACGCACACGCAAACACGTACAAATGCATTTGTTCGCATGATTTCACCAGATTGTGTTGGCACCAAATGTGGACATGCAGGAGCGAGAACATGGAGAGGGCACACCGCTCTGAGGCACGCCAGGCTGCCGTCAGTGGGTTCCAACCAGCGTCCCTCAAGCTTCCTGTCTTCTTCTATTCTTGTATTCTGAATGGAGGCGTGCCGGAACGATATTTCTACCTCCTTCTGCATTCCAGACATCGATGAGTGTGCAAGTAGAGGAGACAACTCCTGCAGCCACAACTGTAGCAACACTCCGGGCAACTACAACTGTTCCTGTCTCCTGGGCTTCTACCTGGACACGGACCAGCGTTCCTGCAGAGGTCAGCCGTCGCCCTGTCCCGTGTGTCATCTGTCTCTGTCCTGTGTGTCGTCTGTCTCTGTCCTGTGTGTCGTCTGTCTCTGTCCTGTGTGTCGTCTGTCTCTGTCCTGTGTTTTGTCTGTCTCTGTCCTGTGTGTTGTCTGTCTCTGTCCTGCTTGTGTATGTCTCTGTCCTGTGTGTTGTCTGTCTCTGTCCTGCTTGTGTATGTCTCTGTCATGTGTGTTGTCTGTCTCTGTCCTGTGTGTTGTCTGTCTCTGTCCTGCTTGTGTATGTCTCTGTCCTGTGTGTCGTCTGTCTCTGTCCTGTGTGTTGTCTGTCTCTGTCCTGTGTGTCGTCTGTCTCTGTCCTGTGTGTTGTCTGTCTCTGTCCTGTGTGTCGTCTGTCTCTGTCCTGTGTGTTGTCTGTCTCTGTCCTGTGTGTCGTCTGTCTCTGTCCTGTGTGTTGTCTGTCTTAGTCCTGCTTGAATATGTCTCTGTCCTGTGTGTCGTCTGTCTCTGTCCTGTGTGTTGTCTGTCTCTGTCCTGTGTGTTGTCTGTCTCTGTCCTGCTTGAATATGTCTCTGTCCTGTGTGTCGTCTGTCTCTGTCCTGTGTGTTGTGTGTCTCTGTCCTGTGTGTTGTATGTCTCTGTCCTGTGTGTTGTGTGTCTCTGTCCCGTGTGTTGTATGTCTCTGTCCTGTGTGTTGTGTGTCTCTGTCCTGTGTGTCGTCTGTCTCTGTCCTGTGTGTCGTCTGTCTCTGTCCTGTGTGTTGTCTGTCTCTGTCCTGTGTGTCGTCTGTCTCTGTCCTGTGTGTTGTCTGTCTCTGTCCTGTGTGTCGTCTGTCTCTGTCCTGTGTGTTGTCTGTCTCTGTCCTGTGTGTTGTCTGTCTCTGTCCTGTGTGTTGTCTGTCTCTGTCCTGTGTGTCGTCTGTCTCTGTCCTGTGTGTCTGTCTGTCTGTCTGTGTGTCTGTCTGTCTCTGTCCTGTGTGTCTGTCTGTCTGTGTGTCTGTCTGTCTGTGTGTCTGTGTGTCTGTCCTGTGTGTCTGTGTGTCTCTGTCCTGTGTGTCTGTCTGTCTCTGTCTGTGTGTCTGTGTGTCTGTCTGTGTGTCGTCTGTCTGTCCTGTGTGTCTGTCTGTCTCTGTCCTGTGTGTCGTCTGTCCTGTCTGTGTGTCTGTCTGTCTCTGTCTGTGTGTCGTCTGTCTCTGTCCTGTGTGTCGTCTGTCTCTGTCTTGTGTGTCGTCTGTCTGTGTCGTGTGTTTTGTCGGTCTCTGTCCTGTGTGTCGTCTGTCTCTGTCCTGTGTGTCGTCTGTCTCTGTCCTGTGTGTCTGTCTGTCCTGTCTGTGTGTCTGTCTGTCTCTGTCTGTGTGTCGTCTGTGTCTGTCCTGTGTGCCTGTCCTGTAGCCTGTGTGTCTGTCCTGTGTGTCGTCTGTCTCTATCTGTATGTCTGTCTGTGTCTGTCCTGTGTGTCTGTCTGTCTCTGTCTGTGTGTCTGTCTGTCTGTCTGTCTGTGTGTCTGTCTGTCTGTGTGTCTGTCTGTCTTGTCTGTGTGTCTGTCTGTCTCTGTCTGTGTGTCTGTCTGTCTCTGTCTGTGTGTCTGTCTGTCTGTCTGTCTGTGTGTCTGTCTGTCTGTGTGTCTGTCTGTCTGTGTGTCTGTCTGTCCTGTCTGTGTGTCTGTCTGTCTGTGTGTGTGTGTCTGTCTGTCTCTGTCTGTTGTGTTGTCTCTGTCTGTGTGTCTGTCTGTCTCTGTCTGTGTGTCTGTCTGTGTGTCTGTCTGTGTGTCTGTCTGTCTGTCTGTGTGTCTGTCTGTCTCTGTCTGTGTCTCTGTCTGTCTGTGTGTCTGTCCGTCTGTCTGTCTGTCGTCTGTCTGTCTGTGTGTCTGTCTGTGTGTCTGTCTGTCTCTGTCTGTGTGTCTGTCTGTCTCTGTGTGTCTGTCCTGTCTGTCGTCTGTCTCTGTCTGTCTGTGTGTCTGTCTGTCTGTCCTGTGTGTTGTCTGTCCTGTCTGTGTGTCTGTCTGTCTGTCTGTCTGTGTGTCTCTGTCTGTGTGTTGTGTGTCTCTGTCTGTGTTGTGTGTGTCTCTGTCTGTGTGTTGTCTGTGTCTCTGTGTGTTGTTTGTGTCTCTGTCTGTGTGTTGTCTGTGTCTCTGTGTGTTGTCTGTGTCTCTGTGTGTTGTGTGTGTCTCTGTGTGTTGTCTGTCCTGTCCTGTGTGTCTGTCTCTGTCCTGTCTGTTGTCTGTCTGTCCTGTGTGTCGTCTGTCTGTCCGTGTGTCTCTGTCTGTCTGTCTGTCGTGTCTGTCCTGTGTGTCTGTCTGTCCTGTCCGTGTGTGTCTGTCTCTGTCCGTGTGTGTCTGTCCTGTCCGTGTGTCTGTCTGTCTGTCTGTCTGTGTGTCTGTCTGTCGTGTGTCTGTCTCTGTCCGTGTGTCTGTCTGTCTGTCTGTCTGTGTGTCTGTTGTCTCTGTCTCTGTGTCTGTGTGTCTTGTCTGTGTGTCTGTCTGTCTGTCCTGTGTGTCTGTGTCTGTCTGCTGTCCTGTGTGTCTGTGTGTCTGTCCGTGTGTCTGTCTGTCTGTCTGTGTGTCTGTGTGTCTCTGTCCTGTGTGTGTGTCTCTGTCCTGTCTGTGTGTCTCTGTCCTGTCTATGTGTCTGTCTGTCTCTGTCCTGTGTGTCTGTATGTCTCTGTCTGTGTGTCTGTGTGTGGTTGTGTGTCTGTCTGTCTCTGTCTGTGTGTCTGTGTGTCTCTGTCTGTGTGTCGTCTGTCTCTGTCCTGTGTGCTGTGTGTCTCTGTCCTGTGTGTCGTCTGTCTATGTCCCGTGTGTCGTCTGTCTCTGTCCTGTGTGTTGTGTGTCTCTGTCCTGTGTGTCGTCTGTCTCTGTCCTGTGTGTCGTCTGTCTCTGTCCCGTGTGTCGTATGTCTCTGTCCCGTGTGTTGTATGTCTCTGTCCTGTGTGTTGTATGTCTCTGTCCTGTGTGTTGTGTGTCTATGTCCCGTGTGTTGTCTGTCTCTGTCCTGTGTGTTGTGTGTCTCTGTCCTGTGTGTCGTCTGTCTCTGTCCTGTGTGTCGTCTGTCTCTGTCCTGTGTGTTGTGTGTCTATGTCCCGTGTGTTGTCTGTCTCTGTCCTGTGTGTTGTATGTCTTTGTCCTGTGTGTTGTATTTCTCTGTCCTGTGTGTTGTGTGTCTATGTCCCGTGTGTTGTCTGTCTCTGTCCTGTGTGTTGTGTGTCTATGTCCCGTGTGTTGTCTGTCTCTGTCCTGTGTGTCGTCTGTCTCTGTCCCGTGTGTTGTATGTCTCTGTCCTGTATGTCATCTGTATCTGTCCCGTGTGTTGTATGTCTCTGTCCTGTGTGTCATCTGTCTCTGTCCCGTGCGTCGTCTGTCTCCATCCTGTGTGTCGTCTGTCTCTGTCCTGTGTGTCATATGTCTCTGTCCTGTGTGTCGTCTGTCTCTGTCCTGTGTGTCGTCTGTCTCTGTCCTGTGTGTCGTCTGTCTCTGTCCTGTGTGTTGTCTGTCTCTGTCCTGTGTGTCGTCTGTCCCTGTCCCGTGTGTCGTATGTCTCTGTCCTGTGTGTTGTCTGTCTCTGTCCTGTGTGTTGTCTGTCCCTGTCCTGTGTGTCGTGTGTCTCTGTCCCGTGTGTTGTGTGTCTCTGTCCTGTGTGTCGTCTGTCTCTGTCCCGTGTGTTGTGTGTCTCTGTCCTGTGTGCTGTGTGTCTCTGTCCTGTGTGCGTCTGTATCTGTCCCGTGTGTTGTGTGTCTCTGTCCCGTGT
The DNA here is from genome assembly GCA_034096865.1 of Theodoxus fluviatilis. Classification (NCBI taxonomy): domain Eukaryota; kingdom Metazoa; phylum Mollusca; class Gastropoda; order Cycloneritida; family Neritidae; genus Theodoxus; species Theodoxus fluviatilis. The sequence continues at coordinate 57,160 of JAWQFJ010009722.1, read as the reverse complement.
GTTGTGTGTCTCTGTCCCGTGTGTCGTCTGTCTCTGTCCTGTGTGTTGTGTGTCTCTGTCCCGTGTGTTGTGTGTCTCTGTCCCGTGTGTTGTGTGTCTCTGTCCTGTGTGTCGTCTGTCCCTGTCCCGTGTGTCGTCTGTTTCTGTCCTGTGTGTTGTGTGTCTCTGTCCCGTGTGTTGTGTGTCTCTGTCCCTTGTGTCGTCTGTCTATGTCCTGTGTGTTGTGTGTCTCTGTCCCGTGTGTTGTGTGTCTCTGTCCCGTGTGTTGTGTGTCTCTGTCCTGTGTGTCGTCTGTCCCTGTCCCGTGTGTCGTCTGTCTCTGTCCCGTGTGTCGTCTGTCTCTGTCCCGTGTGTTGTGTGTCTATGTCCTGTGTGTCGTCTGTCACTGTCCCGTGTGTCGTCTGTCTCTGTCCCGTGTGTTGTGTGTCTATGTCCTGTGTGTCGTCTGTCTATGTCCCGTGTGTCATCTGTCTCTGTCCTGTGTGTTGTGTGTCTCTGTCCTGTGTGTCGTCTGTCTCTGTCCTGTGTGTCATCTGTCTCTGTCCTGTGTGTTGTGTGTCTCTGTCCTGTGTGTCGTCTGTCTCTGTCCTGTGTGTCGTCTGTCTCTGTCCTGTGTGTCATCTGTCTCTGTCCTGTGTGTTGTGTGTCTCTGTCCTGTGTGTCGTCTGTCTCTGTCCTGTGTGTCGTCTGTCTCTGTCCTGTGTGTCGTCTGTCTCTGTCCTGTGTGTCGTCTGTCTCTGTCCTGTGTGTCGTCTGTCTCTGTCCCGTGTGTCGTCTGTCTCTGTCCCGTGTGTTGTCTGTCTCTGTCCTGTGTGTTGTATGTCTCTGTCCTGTGTGTTGTGTGTCTCTGTCCCGTGTGTTGTATGTCTCTGTCCTGTGTGTTGTGTGTCTCTGTCCTGTGAGTCATCTGTCCCTGTCCCGTGTGTCGTCTGTCTCTGTCCTGTGTGTCGTCTGTCTCTGTCCTGTGTGTCGTCTGTCTCTGTCCTGTGTGTCGTCTGTCTCTGTCCTGTGTGTCGTCTGTCTCTGTCCTGTGTGTTGTCTGTCTCTGTCCTGTGTGTTGTCTGTCTCTGTCCTGTGTGTTGTGTGTCTCTGTCCTGTGTGTCGTATGTCTCTGTCCTGTGTGTCGTCTGTCTCTGTCCTGTGTGTCGTCTGTCTCTGTCCTGTGTGTCGTCTGTCTCTGTCCTGTGTGTTGTCTGTCTCTGTCCTGTGTGTCGTCTGTCTCTGTCCTGTGTGTCGTCTGTCTCTGTCCTGTGTGTCGTCTGTCTCTGTCCTGTGTGTTGTCTGTCTCTGTCCTGTGTGTTGTGTGTCTCTGTCCTGTGTGTCGTCTGTCTCTGTCCTGTGTGTCGTCTGTCTCTGTCCTGTGTGTCATCTGTCTCTGTCCTGTGTGTTGTCTGTCTCTGTCTTGTGTGTTGTGTGTCTCTGTCCTGTGTGTCGTCTGTCTCTGTCCTGTGTGTTGTGTGTCTATGTCCCGTGTGTTGTGTGTCTATGTCCTGTGTGTTGTCTGTCTCTGTCCTGTGTGTTGTCTGTCTCTGTCCTGTGTGTTGTTTGTCTCTGGCCTGTGCGTCGTCTGTCTGTCCTGTGTGTTGTCTGTCTCTGTCCTGTGTGTTGTGTCTACTGTCTGTCCCTCACGTGCCGTAATCTACATATACGTACAAGTGATCTCATATCCTCTATGTATGTCTCGTGCATTTCATTATGAATGTCCAGTAATCAGAAACTGCAACGAGTGTTAACCTCACGATTTGTAACGACCCTTCCCTGTTTACAGCCAGGACAAGTATGATTTGATCTCCCCTGCTATTGCCATGCCTTTCGTCTGCGCTCTTCTGCACATTGGTGTGCCTGAGTTTTCCTCCATCAGAATTCTTCAGCCTCTCCCTTCGTTTACCAGCATACCTGGAGACGTGAACTGATGTTATCTGTTATTGACCTCTGTTCATATTTGAATTCTCTTCCTCAGAGTGCAGAGAGGGCTTCTGGGGCGACCACTGCGGCCAGGAGTGCCAGTGTGGGTGGGGCGCCTCCCACTGCGACAGAGAGCGGGGCTGCGTGTGTCAGCAGGGCTGGACGGGCGCCACCTGCAGGCAGGACGTGGACGAGTGTGCGTCCAGTCCCTGTCCCTCGCCTGCCTCCTGCCGCAACGCCCCTGGCTCATTCCAGTGTGTCTGTCCTGATGGCTTCTCCCTCAACAGGACTTCCAACTCCTGTGAAGGTAAGCCTCTCTCTCAACAGGACTTCCAACTCCTGTGAAGGTAAGCCTCTCCCTCAACAGGACTTCCAACTCCTGTGAAGGTAAGCCTCTCCCTCAACAGGACTTCCAACTCCTGTGAAGGTAAGCCTCTCCCTCAACAGGACTTCCAACTCCTGTGAAGGTAAGCCTCTCCCTCAACAGGACTTCCAACTCCTGTGAAGGTAAGCCTCGCCCTCAACAGGACTTCCAATTCCCGTGAAGGTAAAACCTTTTCCTCACCAGGACTTCCAACTCCTGTGAAGGCAAGCCTCTCCCTCAACAGGACTTCCAACTCCTGTGAAGGTAAGCCTCTCCCTCAACAGGACTTCCAACTCCTGTGAAGGTAAGCCTCTCCCTCAACAGGACTTCCAACTCCTGTGAAGGTAAGCCTCTCTCTCAACAGGACTTCCAACTCCTGTGAAGGTAAGCCTCTCCCTCAACAGGACTTCCAACTCCCGTGAAGGAAAGCCTCTCCCTCAACATGACTTCCAACTCCTGTGAAGGTAAGCCTCACCCTCAACAGGACTTCCGACTCTTGTGAAGGTAAGCCTCTCCCTCAACAGGACTTCCAACTCCTGTGAAGGTACGCCTCTCCCTCAACAGGACTTCCAACTCCTTTGAAGGTACGCCTCTCCCTCAACAGGACTTCCAACTCCTGTGAAGGTAAGTCTCTCCCTCAACAGGTCTTCCAACTCCTGTGAAGGTGAGCCTCTCTCTCTACAGGACTTCCAACTCCCGTGAAGGTAAAACCTCTTCCTCAACAGGACTTCCAACTCCTGTGAAGGTAAGCCTCACCCTCAACAGGACTTTCCACTGCTGTGAAGGTAAGTCTCTCCCTCAACAGGACTTCCAACTCCTGTGAAGGTAAGCCTCTTCCTCAACAGGACTTCCAACTCCCGTGAAGGTAAAACCTCTTCCTCAACAGGACTTCCAACTCCTGTGAATGTAAAACCTCTTCCTCAACAGGACTTCCAATTCCTGTGAAGGTAAGCTTCTCCCTCAACAGGACTTCCAACGCCTGTGAAGGTAACCTTCTCTTTCAACAGGACTTCCAACTCCTGTGAAGGTAAGCCTCTCCCTCAACAGGACTTCCAACTCCTGTGAAGGTAAGCTTCTCCCTCAACAGGACTTCCAACTCCTGTAAAGGTAAGCCTCTCCCTCAAAAGGACTTCCATCTCATGTAAAGGTAAGCCTCTCCCTCAACAGGACTTCCAACTCCTGTGAAGGTAAGCTTCTCCCTCAACAGGACTTCCAACTCCTGTGAAGGTAAGCCTCTCCCTCAACAGGACTTCCAACTCCTGTGAAGGTAAGCTTCTCCCTCAACAGGACTTCCAACTCCTGTGAAGGCAAGCCTCTCCCTGAACTGGACTTCCAACTCCTGTGAAGGTAAGCCTCTCCCTCAACAGGACTTCCACCTCCTGTGAAGGTAAGCCTCTCCCTCAACAGGACTTCCAACTTCTGTGAAGGTAAGCCTCACCCTCAACAGTATTTCCAACTCCTGTGAAGGTAAGCTTCTGTCTCAACATGACTTCCAACTCTTGTGAAGGTAAGCCTCTCCCTCAACAGGACTTCCAAATCCTGAGCAGGTAAGCCTCTCCCTCAGCAGGACTTCCAACTCCTGTGAAGGTAAGCCTCACCCTCAACAGGACTTCCGGCTATTGTGAAGGTAAGCCTTTCCCTTAACAGGACTTCCAACTCCTGTGAAGGAAAGCCACTCTCTCAACAGGACTTCCATCTCCTGTGAAGGTAAGCCTCTCTCTAACCGGACTTCCAACTCCTGTGAAAGTAAGCTTCTCTTTCAACAGGAATTCCAACTCTTGTGAAGGTAAATCTCTCTCCCACCGGACTTCCAACTCATGTGAAGGTAAGACTGTCTCTCATTATGAATTCCAATACCTGTGAAGGTGAGAATATCTTTCTCTCTCAACAGGCCATTCAACACATGTGAAGGTAAGACTCTCGCAACATGATTTCCAACTCCTGTGAAGTTAACAGGACTTCCAACTCTTGTGAAGATACGACTATCTCTAAACAGGACTTCCAACTTCTTTGAAGTTAAGACTGCCTCAACATCCTCCAAACACCTGTAAGGATAAGTTTCTACGTCTCTCTCTATCTCTCTGTCTCTCTCTCTCTCGCTCTGTCTCTCTATCTCTCTTTCTCTCTCTATGTCTTTCTCTCTCTTTATGTCTCTCTGTATGTCTCTCTCTCTCTTTATGTCTCTCTATGTCTCTCTCTCTCTTTCTCTCTTTCTATTTCTCTCTCTCTCCCTCTCTCTCTCTCTCTCTCTCTCTCTCCCTTAAAGGCTTCCAACAGGTGTATGAATAGGGGTTAAAGCCAAAGAAGATCCAGTTTGGATGACAGAAAACAAGAGAAACACTGCCTTCTCCCCCGAGATGAGTGGAAGGGTGGAATGACCATGGAAGTGGGGGCGTGAAGGGAGATGCTTTCATAGCTATGGTTAGGGTGGCATCCTCTTGGAGTGACCTTGTCAGCATTTATTCTGTCATATTTCCCCAGACGTGGACGAGTGCGCGAGGACTCCCTGTGCACACTTCTGCAACAACACCGTTGGCAGTTTCCAGTGCTCCTGTCTGCCTGGCTTCGCTGTCAATGGAACAAAGTGTGAAGGTGGGTCCCTTAGCATGTGACTACATTTTGAAAGGAGAACTTAGAATAATGGTGCAATCTACTCATTTGGAGAATGCTGCCAAAATACTATGGGCAAAGATCTTAGACATTCTTGCATTGAACGTTAGGTGAGAAAATATCGGGAGTATCGCATATTGATGAGATAGTTTCTTTTAAACTATTTCAAAAGTCAGTTTGAATGTTTTTAGAGTAATAAATACACGGACGACTTCAAGACAGTGATACATTATTTTCTTCAAAATACCTTGCTGAAATGGTATAAAAGACAACATGACCTCTATAAGCTTGACCCTGACCATCTAGAGCGTGGTGCTCAAAACAGCAGAAGGATGGTCCCTTGCAACAGTGAATGCAGAGTGTTAGGAAGACGCGATGCACATTTCAGTCCAGTCAATGTTAAGCAGAGATTAGGTCGCTTCGCTGACCCTGGCTACTCTGAGTTGTCTTGTCTTTATTTAACCACATCCTACTGAGGACGACCAAAGCATCTTTAATGAAGGGATGCCATTTGCCATGATTCCTCTGTTCACGTAACTATCATTCTGTCTCAACGACAAACTTTCTTTTTCTCTGGACATCTATGCATTCCTGAAATAACGAGATTTTCCACATCACCACACAAATTAATAATAACCCCACATTGATGAATGATCATTGCGATGTTTATTCATTCGTCCTTTTTCTCTCCTTCAGACGTGGACGAGTGTTCCAGCAGCAATGGCGGCTGTGAACAACAGTGCGGCAACACCGCTGGCGCCTTCCTGTGTGGCTGTAACCTAGGATACGACCTTGACCCTGACGGCAGGTCCTGCAAGGGTAAGTGGGGTCTTATTCGTACACACGGAGAGGATGGCTTGATAGCGGCAGGCAGAGGGTACAGAGGCTGGGGTGACGACATTCTCTCTCTTGAATTCCATCCCAATGTGGGCTCCAACTCATGGTTTTCCCCCTACTGTTAACAACTTTTGGGGGATGGAAAAAATTTACAACTTTCTATCAACGTCTGGATGACATCATTTCCCCTTCCAAACAAACAATAAAAAGTACGGAAAGTTTCTTGATTTATTGTTGCACACTGTGAAATTTGCAGAAATTTATCCGTCAAATCAATTGATATCTCACCGATTAAAACAATAAGTGAGCCCTTTATGCGGACCCTTTTGAAAGTAGAAAACATAATATTGTAATGTCATTAATGATGAAAATCTAGTTGAGGAGTGCTTACCAACATAGTGACCAGACATACACTTGAACATGAAACAAGTATCATCGTAAAAGGAAATATTTACACACATATTTGGAAACACACACACACACACACACACACACACACACACACACACACACACACACACACACACACACACACACGTTTTAGACAAGTGGAAACCAGCACCACAAGGCTGTGCTACTGCCGCAGTGCGGACAGCAGCTGCCTGTCAGGAGGTAGCACAGCACGCTTCCTGTCTGGCTTGAGCAAGGCACGCTGCATCCCTCGTCTTGCAGACGTGGACGAGTGCGCTGAGGCCCGCCACAACTGCTCCTCCCTCCAGACCTGTTCCAACAGCCTGGGCAGCTTCCTCTGCAGCTGTCCCTCTGGCTACGTCACCAGGGCAACCACCTGCACAGGTAAGAGCTCACCTGGGGCGCATCTGTCCGTATCCTGATTCACCAAAAACCGTGAGGACTTATACATGCAGGGAGGTTTGCTAAGGAACTATGTGGGTACACGCCAGGAAGTCTAGCATCAACTGTGTCCTTGTCAAAATAGACATCCAGCACCTGACTGTTGTGCTAAGAGTGATGTGATAAGCATCAGAATGGCGGCCAGGAGGAGTGGATAGTTTCATTGCTGACTGAGGTGCTCAGAGTGATGTGATAAGCATCAGAATGACGGCCAGAAGGAGTGGATAGTTTCATTGCTGACTGAGGTGCTGAGAGTGATGTGATAAGCATCAGAATGGCGGCCAGGAGGAGTGGATAGTTTCATTGCTGACTGAGATGCGCTCGTGTTTTCTTTCAGACATCGACGAGTGCAGCACTGGGGGACACAACTGCAGCTCTGTCCAGACCTGCGTCAACTCCCCTGGCTCCGTGTCCTGCTCCTGTCCCGCCTCCTTCACCGTCGTAGGACCCCTGTGTCTCAGTAGGTCCCTGTGTCTCAGTAGGTCTTTGTGTCTCAGTAGGTCTTTGTGTCTCAGTAGGTACCCTGTGTCTCAGTAGGTACCTGTGTCTCAGTAGGTACCTGTGTCTCAGTAGGTACCTGTGTCTCAGTAGGTACCTGTGTCTCAGTAGGTACCTGTGTCTCAGTAGGTACCTGTGTCTCAGTAGGTACCTGTGTCTCAGTAGGTACCTGTGTCTCAGTAGGTCTCTGTTTCTCTTTAGGTACCTCTGTCTCAGTAGGTACCTGTGTCTCAGTAGGTACCTGTGTCTCAGTAGGTACCTGTGTCTCAGTAGGTACCTGTGTCTCAGTAGGCAGGGGCGGATCTGGGGGGGGTGCAATGGGTGCAATTGCACCCCCCCCAGCGGGACAAAAAAAAAAAAAAAAAAAGAAGAAGAAAAAAAAGGGAAAAAAAGAGATATGTTGATAATGTAGTAATGTAAATGTAATTGCACCCCCCCCCCCCAAGCAAAAAGACAAAAAAATGAGAGAGAGACTCAGGGAAAGAGATGTTGATAAATATTGGAATGTAAATATAATTGCACCCCCCCCCCTCCTCGGCTTAAAAAAAAGAAGAGAGAAGCTGATAAATATAGTAATGTAAATGTAATTGCACCCCCCCCCCTCCCTCGGCAGAACAAAAAAGAGAAAGAGATGCTGATAAATATAGTAATGTAAATGTAATTCCACCCCCAGCCAAAAAACTAACTAAATAAATTAAAGAAATAAAATACATAAACAATGATAATACATAAATAAAAAATGGAAAGAGAAATATGTTGATAAATATAGTGATGTAATTGCACCCCCCCCCCCCCCCCCAGCCAAAATAAAAAGGGGTGGGTGGGTGCAGAGAGAGAGATGCTGATAAATATAGGAATGCACTAGTAAAATTAAATGTAATTGCACCCCCCCCCCCATATAAAGATTATTAAATTCGAGGTATGATCTTGTTGCAAAGACTTTTTCCTCATGTTGTTTTTGTGAATTGTGATTCTTTATTATTAACATCGAACTTATTTAGCACTGTACATTTTCGAGCACGTGCTTCCCAAGAGAGAGACAGTTGGTCCTATCTCCACCCCCCACCACATCAGTGGCAAAATGTATCGCCTGAAAATAGCACTTTACACGCTCAGATTGCACCAGATTGCACCATTTTGCTTCCTTTTTTAAAAAAAATTCCGGGGGGGCATGCCCCCGGACCCCCCTAGCATGCTCGGCGCTTCGCGCCGTCGGTTCGGCGCTTCGCGCCTTCGCTGATAAGATACAAAACACAAAAAAAGAACTTTGCACCCCCCCCTTTCAAAACCCAGATCCGCCCCTGGTAGGTCTCTGTTTCTCTTTAGGTACCTGTGTCTCAGTAGGTACCTGTGTCTCAGTAGGTACCTGTGTCTCAGTAGGTACATGTGTCTCAGTAGGTACATGTGTCTCAGTAGGTACCTGTGTCTCAGTAGGTCTTTGTGTCTCAGAAGGTACATGTGTCTCAGTAGGTCTCTGTTTCTCTTTAGGTACCTGTGTCTCAGTAGGTACCTGTGTCTCAGTAGGTCTTTGTGTCTCAGTAGGTACCTGTGTCTCAGTAGGTACCTGTGTCTCAGTAGGTACCTCTGTCTCAGTAGGTACATGTGTCTCAGTAGGTACCTGTGTCTCAGTAGGTACATGTGTCTCAGTAGGTACCTGTGTCTCAGTAGGTCTTTGTGTCTCAGTAGGTACATGTGTCTCAGTAGGTACCTGTGTCTCAGTAGGTACCTGTGTCTCAGTAGGTACCTGTGTCTCAGTAGGTCTTTGTGTCTCAGTATGTCTTTGTGTCTCAGTAGGTCTTTGTGTCTCATTATGTCTTTGTGTCTCAATATGTCTTTGTGTCTCAGTAGGTACATGTGTCTCAGTAGGTACATGTGTCTCAGTAGGTACATGTGTCGCAGTAGGTACCTGTGTCTCAGTAGGTACCTGTGTCTCAGTAGGTACCTGTGTCTCAGTAGGTACCTGTGTCTCAGTAGGTACATGTGTCTCAGTAGGTACATGTGTCTCAGTAGGTACCTGTGTCTCTTTAGGTACATGTGTCTCAGTAGGTACATGTGTCTCAGTAGGTACCTGTGTCTCAGTAGGTACATGTGTCTCAGTAGGTACCTGTGTCTCAGTAGGTACCTGTGACTCAGTAGGTACCTGTGTCTCAATAGGTACCTGTGTCTCAGTAGGTACATGTATCTCAGTAGGTACCTGTGTCTCAGTAGGTCTTTGTGTCTCAGTAGGTCCCTGTGTCTCAGTAGGTCTTTGTGTCTCAGTAGGTCCCTGTGTCTCAGTAGGTCTTTGTGTCTCAGTAGGTACATGTGTCTCAGTAGGTCTTTGTGTCTCAGTAGGTCCCTGTGTCTCAGTAGGTACATGTGTCTCAGTAGGTCTTTGTGTCTCAGTAGGTCCCTGTGTCTCAGTAGGTCCCTGTGTCTCAGTAGGTCTTTGTGTCTCATTAGGTCCCTGTGTCTCAGTAGGTCTTTGTGTCTCAGTAGGTACCTGTGTCTCAGTAGGTCTTTATGTCTCAGGAGGTCCCTGTGTCTCAGTAGGTACATGTGTCTCAGTAGGTCTTTATGTCTCAGTAGGTCCCTGTGTCTCAGAAGGTACATGTGTCTCAGTAGGTACCTGTGTCTCAGTAGGTACCTGTGTCTCAGTAGGTCTTTGTCTCAGTAGGTCTTTGCGTCACAGTAGGTACCTGTGTCTCAGTAGGTATTTGTGTGACAGTAGGTCCCTGTGTCTCAGTAGGCACCTGTGTCTCAGTAGGTACCTGTGTCTCAGTAGTTGTGTCTCAGTAAGTATGTGTGTCTCAGTAGGTTCATGCATCTCAGTAGGTTCATGCATCTAGGTAAGTATGTCTGTCTCAGTAGGTTTCTGTGTCTCAGTTTGTCTTGTGTCTCAATAGGTATTTGTGTCTCAGTGGGACTTTGTGTCTCATTCGATCTATCTGCCTCAGAATATATATATATATATGTCTCAATAGATATACCTCTCAGTAGTTCTCTGTGTCTCAGAAAATACATTTGTCTTAGTAGGTATCTGTGTCTCAGTAGGTACATCATTAGGTATATGTCTCTCAGTAGATCCATGTGAAGAGAGAGAGATAGAGAGAGACAAAGAGAGAGACAGAGAGACAGAGACAGAGACAGCGACAGAGATACAGCGAGCGAGAAAGAGAGATATAAAGAAAGATAGATAGAGAGAGACAGACAGAGATAGAGACAAGGAGAAACAGAGAGAGACAGACAGAGATAGAGACAGAAAACAGATAGGGAAATAGAGACAGAGAGAGATACAGAGAGACAGAGAGAGAGACAAAGAGATATACATAGAGATAGAGAGAGCGATATATACAGAGAGAGAAAGACAGACAAAGAGAGAGAAAGACAAAGACATAGGCATAGAGATATACAGCTATACAGCTATAGATATAGAGATAGAAAGACACATAAGTACAGAGAAAGATAGAGACAGATACACATAGAGAGAAAGACAGAGACACAGAGAGATAGAGATTCAGAGATAGGAAGACACAGAGAGAGATACTGAGAAACATACACACATGTACACAGATAGAAAGACAGACAGAGAGAGAGAGAAAGACAGAGAGAGAAAGAGACAAAGAGAGAGAAAGAGAAAGAGAGAGATACGGCTATACAGAGATAGACAGAACGATAGAAAGACACAGAGAGACTAAGAAAGATACACATAGATAGAAAGACAGATACATATACAAAAGAAAGACAAAGAGATAAAAAACAGGGAAAAAGATTCTGAGAAAGATACACAGAGAGAGATACACATATAGAGAGAAAGACAGAAAGAGAGAGAAAGACAGAGAAAGACACAGAGAGAGAGAGAGACAGAGAGAAAGAAAGACAGAGAGAGAGAAAGACAGAGAGAAAGAGAGAGAAAGACAGAGAGAGAGAGGGAGAGAGAGAGAAAGACAGAGAGAGAGAAAGAGAGAGAAAAACAGAGATAGAGAGAGAAAGAGAGAAAGAGAGAAAGACAGAGAGCGAGAGAGAGAAAGAGAGAGGAAGACAGAGAGAAAGAGGGAGAGACAGAGAGAGACAGAGATAGAGGGAGAGAGAAAGAGAGAGAAAGACTCAGATATAAAGAGAAAGAGAGAGAAAGACAGAGAGAGATAGAGAGAGAGGGAAAGACAGAGAGAGACATAGAGAAAGAGAGACAGATAGAGAGATAGGGAGAGACAGAGAGAGAGAGAAAGAGAGAGAAAAAGAGAGAGAAAGAGAAAGAGACAGAGAGAGAGAAAGAGAGAGAGAGAAAGAGAGACATAGAGAGAGAAAGAAAGAGAGAGAGAAAGAGAGACAGAGACATAGAGAGAGAAAGAGAGAGAGAGACAGAGAGAGAGAAAGAGAGAGAGAAAGAGAGAGAAAGACAGAGAGAGATAGAGATAGAGAAAGAGAGAGAGAGAGGGAGAGACAGAGAGAGAACTGTGTGTGATGTTGTACTAATGATATGTTGCAGAAGCAAAACGCTACCCTGTTGTCGCTCATCTGAGCACAACGTTCAAAGGAAACACCCCGGAGAACAGAGAAAAGTTTAGATCAGCAGTGAGTAAATACTTTATCTTTAAAAACTGAAGAAACACCCCGGAGAACAGAGAAAAGTTCAGATCAGCAGTGAACACATGCACTTTTCCTTTTAATATTGAAGAAACTTCTGAGAAACATAAAAGTTCAGATCAGCAGTGAGTGAATGTCTTTTTTTTTAAGACTGGACATTGGCGCATTGTAGACTTTTGTCACAGCCAGAGACTTCATACTTTTTCTGTTGGTTTTGCTAATCGAGTTAAGTGATGTAGACGTGTGTGTGTGTGTGTGTGTGTGTGTGTGTGTATGCGTGTGTGTGTGTGTGTGTGTGTGTATGTGTGTGTGTGTGTGTGTGTGAGTGCATGTGCATTACTGACAGCTTTACCACCACTGTGCATCAGAAGAGAAACATTGAGCACCCTATGAATCACTGCTAAGAACTTGTACTATCTTTGCGGATGGTGTTGGCTGGGCTCATTGAGGTGGAGGTAGATTAATGATCATGATCTATTTGTATCCTAAATGGTAATATCCGTGTTGTGCCGGGGTTTTTCTCCTGTCGATTTTCTCCTCCCTAGCACTCTTTGTAAAAGTGTAGGAAAACGGGCGATGTAGGATCCCAATCCCCGCCCACCCTTTTTTTACAATTTATGCTTAAGTCAACCTGGTATTAGGGAATAACATCTTCAGCATAATCTAATAACATTTGCATTTGTACAATATGTAAGTTAACTTATTTTTGACATGTTTAGCTTAGCACTCTGTCCCACGACTGGAGGCAGGATGTGTACATGTATGATAGCGGCAGTCTATTTCAGTGCTTTAGGAGATCAGAAAAGTGTCTGTGGCCTTTATCTCATCCAGTGTCAGTGGCCTTTATCTCACCTAGTGTCTGTGGCCTTTATCTCATCCAGTGTCTGTGGCCTTTATCTCATCCAGTGCCTGACAACTCCAGTCCATTCACAGTTTGCAGCAATGATTTTTAATGAGGGTGCTAGTTTTACAATTGTGAAATAAGTAAATTAAGAAGTGTCTGAGCGCTCACATTTGTTAATGTATTGATTTCCATATACAGTAATAATAATAATAATAATTATAAAAAATAATAATAATGATGATAATAATGATGATAATGATAGCAATGATAACAATAATAACAATATTAATAATAATAATAATAATAATAATAATAATAATAATAATAATAATAATAATAATAATAATAATAATAATAATAATAATAGTAATAATAATAATAATAATAATAATAATAATAATAATAATAATAATAATAATAATAATAATAATAATAATAATAATAATAATATTAATATTAATAATAATATTAATAATAATAAAGTTTATTTATGCAACACATTTTCATATACATGTTCAAAGCGCTTTTCAGACATGAAAGACATGAAACATATAAATAATGCCAACCACAAGTAAAGCAAACTCAAGCACAGTACACATACAATGCATAAGCACACAAGCAGACCAAGCCTAAAGCAACACAACACAGCGACAACTTGACACAGGCGAAACACGTACAACATCAGCACACATCAACACACAAGCCAAACCATAACAGGCCCAACCACAGGCTCACATATAAAGCACGACATGGATGAAAGCCCATCGCATATGGCACAAATACGCAGAAAGAGAACACTCCGTACAAGACGATGTAACTGAGACAATGAAGTCATACACACAAAGCACGTTACACACCTGCAACCAGCAAAGAACATGGCAATAGCACACAGGCAAACAATACCCGATGCAGGACAAACAATATAACGACATACGAAAGGAGCATGGAAGACATGAATTATATCAACAACATATATGACTGCACAAGTCAGCACACTCAACGAAAACAATATCGAACAGGGTTGATCATATAACTATACACACAAAGCAGGGGACATAAACATTGTCCGCAGAATGCACGATATCTAAACATTAATCAATGCAAGTCCATACAAACAGAATTGAATAACATGCAAGACCAGGGGCGGATCTGGGGGGGGTGCAATGGGTGCAATTGCACCCCCCCCCAGCGGGACAAAAAAAAAAAAAAAGAAAAAGAATAAGAAAAAAAAGGAAAAAAAGAGATATGTTGATAATGTAGTAATGTAAATGTAATTGCACCCCCCCCCCCCCCCAAGCAAAAAGACAAAAAAATGAGAGAGAGACTCAGGGAAAGAGATGTTGATAAATATTGGAATGTAAATATAATTGCACCCCCCCCCCCTCCTCGGCTTAAAAAAGAAGAAGAGAGAAGCTGATAAATATAGTAATGTAAATGTAATTGCACCCCCCCCCCTCCCTCGGCAGAACAAAAAAGAGAAAGAGATGCTGATAAATATAGTAATGTAAATGTAATTCCACCCCCAGCCAAAAAACTAACTAAATAAATTAAAGAAATAAAATACATAAACAATGATAATACATAAATAAAAAAATGGAAAGAGAAATATGTTGATAAATATAGTGATGTAATTGCACCCCCCCCCCCCCCCCCAGCCAAAATAAAAAGGGGTGGGTGGGTGCAGAGAGAGAGATGCTGATAAATATAGGAATGCACTAGTAAAATTAAATGTAATTGCACCCCCCCCCCCCCCATATAAAGATTATTAAATTCGAGGTATGATCTTGTTGCAAAGACTTTTTCCTCATGTTGTTTTTGTGAATTGTGATTCTTTATTATTAACATCGAACTTATTTAGCACTGTACATTTTCGAGCATGTGCTTCCCAAGAGAGAGACAGTTGGTCCTATCTCCACCCCCCACCACATCAGTGGCAAAATGTATCGCCTGAAAATAGCACTTTACACGCTCAGATTGCACCAGATTGCACCATTTTGCTTCCTTTTTTAAAAGAAATTCCGGGGGGGCATGCCCCCGGACCCCCCTAGCATGCTCGGCGCTTCGCGCCGTCGGTTCGGCGCTTCGCGCCTTCGCTGATAAGATACAAAACACAAAAAAAGAACTTTGCACCCCCCCCTTTCAAAACCCAGATCCGCCCCTGCAAGACGGTACATAAAGCATGTATGTGGACACCCAAAACTAGCACATGCGTTGCAGTGAGCGTACAGGCATATAATAGTCACTGAAGCCCAGTCCAAAGGGGAGGGGGAGTATTATGTATATATGAAACTCAGAAGAGATGGGTCTTCAGGCCTATGCGGAAAGAGTCAGGCGAGGCAGAATGACGACGGCTGACAGGGAGAGAGTTCCAGACGAGAGGAGCAGAAAAAAAGAGCGTTCGCCAAAATATTTGGTGTTGACTCTTGGAGTGCAGAGTATGATTTATGTGCATACACCAGTACATCAAATTATCCCAATCAAAAACGGTTTTCCACTATCTTAGTGAGTATGACATTTTCTTGTAGAAACACTGCATAACTCTAAACTATTTTTGTTGTTCATGTCTAATGCCACTCAGCCCCAGATAACATACATAGGGCTGGCTACAGGCCGGATGTTTTGTCTGTAGGGAGTTTGTCATGGGGGAATATAGCCCTTGGTAGATAATGCCTTCGTGTGTGTCGGGGTATATTTATCTATCTATCTACCAACCTACATACCAATCTACATACCTGCCTATCTACCTACCTACCTACCTACCTACCTACCTACCTACCTACCTACCTACCTACCTACCTACCTACCTACCTACCTACCTACCTACCTACCTACATACCTAACTACCTACCTACCTACCTACCTACCTACCTACCTACCTACCTACCTACCTACCCACCCCTACCTTCCCACCCACCCACCCAACCACCTCTCTCTCTCTCTCTCTCTCTCTCTCTCTCTCTCTCTCTATATATATATATATATATATATATATATATATATATATATATATATATACAAGAGGAGACTATTCTTACGAGGCCTGTCACAATGAAATTTGATCAGGGATGATGACATGTCATAATTCAAGTTTTCACTCTCGTGGGACCACGGAATAGCCACGTTAGAAAAGTCAAAGAATGATGGAGAGAATGATGCCACTGGTAAGAAAAAAGGTCAAGTTGGAACCAGTTCGATGCATACAGAAGTCCGTCAGCTGTTGACAAGCTTGAACGTCCACAATAACGTCTATCCGTTTGACGTGGATCATCGTTAGTATTTGTTGGCTGGTTGGTTGGTATTTATTTTCTTTGCTTTGACTCGCTGCATTTAATATTGGTGTATGGCCTGGTTCTGTTTCCATGACGAACTTCTGTGTGTTTCAGTTCAAGACGCATTTTGTACAACAGTCTGCGGAACGTGCTGTCATTGACGTGGAAGTCCATGACCTGAGGTGATTTTCTCTAACCTCCTTTCCCTGTGGGTGTGTGTGGGAGGGTGTCTGTGTCTCTCTCTCTGTCCCTGTCTCTATCTGTCCCTGTTTCTCTCTGTCCATGTATATCTCTGTCCCTGTTTCTCTCTGTACCTCTATATCTCTGTCTCTGTCTATCTCTGTCCCTGTCTATCTCTGTCACTGTCTCTCTGTCTTTCTCTATCTCTGTCAGTCTCTCTCTCTCACTCTCTCTATCTCTGTCTCTCTCTCTGTCTGCATCTCTGTCTCTCTCTATCTTTCTATCTCTATCTCTGTCTCTCTCGCTGTCTGTATCTCTGTCTCTCTCTATCTATCTCTCTATCTCTCTATCTCTCTCTCTCTCTCTATATATATATATATATATATATATATATATATATATATATATATCTCCCTATGTCTCTCTATGCCTCTATTTTCTCTGTATGTATGTCTCTCTCTGTCTGTCTGTCTGTCTGTCTGTCTGTCTGTCTGTCTGTCTGTCTGTTTGTTTGTCTGTCTGTCTCTGTCTGTATGTATCTCTCTCTCTCTCTGTCTCTCCCTGTGTCTCTGTCTCTCTGTATCTCTTTGTCCCCCTTTCTCTCTCTCTGTATCTCGCTATCCCCCGCCCCGCACCTCTCTCTCTCTCTCTCTCTCTCTCTCTCTCTCTCTCTCTCTCTCAGTAATGGTCTTTCGTAAGAAACGCACATTATCTACTATGACTGTGGTGATGGACGCACGCATTCCAAGACAACATGACTGTCTATAGACTGATGTCACCTACGTGTGATGGACGCCCACATTCCAAGACAAAATGACCGTCTATAGACTGATAATACCTCTGTGTGATGGACACACACATTCCAAGACAAAGTGACCATCTATAGACTGATAATACCTCTGTGTGATGGACGCACACATTCCAAGACAAAGTGACCATCTATAGACTGAGAATACCTCTTTGTGATGGACGCACACATCCCAAGACAAAATGACCGTCTATAGACTGATAATACCTCTGTGTGATGGACGCACACATTCCAAGACAAAATGACCGTCTATAGACTGATAATACCTCTGTGTGATGGACGCACACATTCCAAGACAAAATGACCGTCTATAGACTGATAATACCTCTGTGTGATGGACACACACATTCCAAGACAAAATGACCGTCTGTAGACTGATAATACCTCTGTGTGATGGACGCACACATTCCAAGACGAAGTGACCGTCTATAGACTTATAATACCTCTGTGTGATGGACACACACATTCCAAGACAAAGTGACCGTCTATAGACTGATAATACCTCTGTGTGATGGACGCACACATTCCAAGACAACTGACTGTCTATAGACTGATAATATATATGTGTGATGGACACACTCATTCCAAGACAAAGTGACCATCTATAGACTGATAATACCTCTGTGTGATGGACGCACACATTCCAAGACGAAGTGACCGTCTATAGACTGATAATACCTCTGTGTGATGGACACACACATTCCAAGACAAAGTGACCGTCTATAGACTGATAATACATCTGTGTGATGGACGCACACATTCCAAGACAACATGACTGTCTATAGACTGATAATATATATGTGTGATGGACACACTCATTCCAAGACAAAGTGACCATCTATAGACTGATAATACCTCTGTGTGATGGACGCACACATTCCAAGACAAAATGACCGTCAATAGACTGATAATACCTCTGTGTGATGGACGCACACATTCCAAGACAAAATGACTGTCTATAGACTGAGAATACTTCTGTGTGATGGACGCACACATTCCAAGACAAAGTGACCATCTATAGACTGAGAATACCTCTTTGTGATGGACGCACACATCCCAAGACAAAATGACCGTCTATAGACTGATAATATCTCTGTGTGATGGACACACACATTCCAAGACAAAATGACCGTCTATAGACTGATAATACCTCTGTGTGATGGACACACACATTCCAAAACAAAGTGACCGTCTATAGACTGATAATACCTCTGTGTGATGGACACACACATTCCAAGACAAAATGACCGTCTGTAGACTGATAATACCTCTGTGTGATGGACGCACACATTCCAAGACGAAGTGACCGTCTATAGACTGATAATACCTCTGTGTGATGGACACACACATTCCAAGACAAAGTGACCGTCTATAGACTGATAATACCTCTGTGTGATGGACGCACACATTCCAAGACAACATGACTGTCTATAGACTGATAATATATATGTGTGATGGACACACTCATTCCAAGACAAAGTGACCATCTATAGACTGATAATACCTCTGTGTGATGGACGCACACATTCCAAGACGAAGTGACCGTCTATAGACTGATAATACCTCTGTGTGATGGACACACACATTCCAAGACAAAGTGACCGTCTATAGACTGATAATACATCTGTGTGATGGACGCACACATTCCAAGACAACATGACTGTCTATAGACTGATAATATATATGTGTGATGGACACACTCATTCCAAGACAAAGTGACCATCTATAGACTGATAATACCTCTGTGTGATGGACGCACACATTCCAAGACAAAATGACCGTCAATAGACTGATAATACCTCTGTGTGATGGACGCACACATTCCAAGACAAAATGACTGTCTATAGACTGAGAATACTTATGTGTGATGGACGCACACATTCCAAGACAAAATGACCGTCTATAGACTGATAATACCTCTGTGTGATGGACGCACACATTTCAAGACAAAAATAAATGACTGTCTATAAGCATTACGTACCAATGTTGTTTCCTTGCAGAAACGGCAGCACCATAGCTACCATCACTGTGGTGATGGACGCACAGAATGAGAACACAGCGGACGGCTATGTGGTCAGGGCAGTCTTGGTGCTGAGAGACGCTGGACTGACCCTGGGCAACGAAACAGCGCTCGTGCTACAGCTCCAGCTGGAGGGACGGACAGGTAGGAACAAGGGGGAGAAACACAATACAACGTTTCATTAAATGAGAGACAAAGGGGGAGCGTGACAAACAGAGAGAGAGAGAGAGAACGAACAAATGAACGGGTTTATTTGCTCAGGCCACCGGCATTACAAATATAAATCTTCGGTTGACGCAATTCTCACAGCCTCGTGTCTCCTTTGAATTGCATAGTGCAGGTACCTTGTTTTTGATTTGATCATTTTTATATCTTGTATAGACAGCAGGTTCTTAATATTGACAGTTTCGTGGGGTTCAATCACATCAGGTATGTACATCTGGTCCAGATCAGCATAAACTGGACATTCGAGCAGGAAGTGTTCTTCTGTTTCATCAACTTCATAACATGCTGGACAGGTAGACACTGCTGAAGATTGAGCTTTAAATCGACTCTGGTGTACAAATAAATATGATAATCCGAAGCGAAAACGAATATATGTATCTCGAAATATCTTTTTGTCAATGGTTTGCAGATAGGTCTCTCGAAAAAATTCTTGTTTGAACCTTCTGTAAACGGAATACATGTCACTGCGATTCAACCCCTCTCGCCAATTAGTAGTATACTCCTCTATGAGACTTTCCTTTAAGGCCTAACTTAATAGCCCGAATGTCAGTCGGGTGAACCGGCGTTCGGGGATCTCGCCGAACCTGCGTTCGTTCTCAATAGAGCGCGCCGAGACAGCTTGTTGTTCTGGTATGTTCGGATGGTTTCGGTGAAATGTGTGTCGAGGCCTAATTGATCAAAC